>NW_019104786.1:8176-75327 GCF_001995035.1 Momordica charantia
AAAGATTCAAATACCCACACCCGAAAACCTTCCTCCTTCGCCACTACTGCTTCATCCTTCACTGCCACCACCGCCACTGCCTTTGCTTGGTCATTGCACGATTATGAAGTCATCTCCTTCTTTGTAGACAGCCAAAAGATCTAGTCTCACTCACYTATGAACGGGTTGTGCTCGGGAAAGAAGTAGAAGAAGAACYGAAGATGAAGAATCGGAAAAGAGGAAGAAGTAGAAGAAGAATAAAAAGTAGAATTAAAGAGATTTTGGTATTTGAGGTTTGGTGGAGTCTTTTCCTATTCCCTTTTAGGTTTTCAAGGCACTAATTGCATGCAATTACTTTGCCATCTTGCATTTACTTTGCCATCTGGCAGGCAAGAGTGAAATAAATTCTTTTATTTAAGTTAATTTATGATTTAAGTTTTATTTAATTTTAGTATTCTATTTAACCACTAATTTTATTAATATCTTATTAAATTAAAATTTTTTATTTTACTTAATTATTTAAGTTAAAATTTATTTGTACATTAAATAGATTTATAAATATTTTTATTTTTAATACATAAAATTGCTATATATAATATTTATTTATTATTTTATTAAGTGCGCCTCACTTCACTCAGGCGACGCCTTTTTGTCGCCTCTCGCCTTAAGGCGATAACAAGGCTCGTCGCCTTGAGGTGCGCCTTGCGCCTTGAAAACACTAGGCACAATACAAAATCGCAGCTAGGGTGCTTTCCAAATCTTTTAGGAGAGAACTTTTGGTAAAGGTACCATGAGCTTCCCCAAATGCCGAACAATGAAATCTCTGTTTGTTGATAGTTTAGTGGAGGATCATTTGTGAAGAAGGGGTTGTTTCCTTTTCTTATAACACAATGTATTTATAATAAAAAATCTTGTTGACAAGTACTATTTACGATCATATAATGTTAAAGGCAAGACTCAGACATTTGATAGGCAGTAGGCCCCCAATCATTAACGTGTGTAAGAGGAAACATGTGAACTACATATATATATAGTTCATTGAGGGAAGGGGATTCATGCTTTTGCTTAGAATATAGTAATTGGGTAGGAGGAATCTCCCTATGAGTATCTCGATTTCCCTCTGATATAGTGATCAACATCAATGGTACAAAAAATAAAATGATAGACAGTTTCAACGGGGGGAGGGAAAATTAACTTTAATTCCATTAACCATCCATTCGAAACTCTCACACATGATAAAAGAGAGATACTAAGATACTCAAAGAGATGTGAAACTGCAGATGTACCCCAACTACTAAGTTAAAAGTGGAATATGACAAGAAAGTAGAAAAGAGACTTGCCTTGATCAGTAGTGGTGTGGGGTACAAGAAGCCCATTTTTGTTTCCTGCAGTAAGGAATATAAGAAAATGAATTAACTGACATATTAGATCAACCCTGCAAATAAGTATTTTGGGCCTCACATCATGAATGCGTGCCTTCTACAAGATGCGGAAAACAGTAGACAAACCAGCACAGAGGCGGCCAATAATGCGAGTGCCATCAATGGATACTTTAACAACTGGAATGAGACCACCCAATTCAGCCTCAAAGGCACTATACAATGCACACAATTAGTGAGAAATTGCTTCCAGTTCCATTTTATAAAATTAAAAATAAAATATGGAAACATGGGAAACAAAAACCTGTAGAAGTTCTCAGAGCCACCAATTGCAACCAAACAGTAAGCATTAGTGAGTTTGGAGAAAACCCCAACTTCACATGAGTTCTCAAACATCAGCCCTAAAGGAAAAAAGCATGTGAGAAATGATGGTAGTTCGCACAATCCAGAAGAAAATTCTAAAAAAAAAAGGTATAATGAAAGACTTGGTGAGACTTACTCGTTGCCATGAGTTGAAGGTAACTTTGATCAATGATCAATGATCAATCAACAACTTCCTTGCCCTGCATAGTAAAAGGAAGTTAGACAGGCCCCTCGCTGAAATTTTTTTTGTAAGAAAAAGAAAAACAAAACCTCAGATCACTGTATGGAAATGGCTTGCCACGAAGGCGACGGCGGCAGCGGCGGCAGAGAAAATCAGAGGGAGGGAGGGAGAAGAAGGGGGGCGGGGGCTGGCTGAAACAACAAAGGCTAAAATTATATATAACTTCAATGAATAAAGGGGAAAATAGGGTTCTTTGGGGGGTTTATTATTATTATTATTATTATTATTATTAATAGGGCAAAATATATATTTACCTTGAGATTTGAGTTAGGTGTCTACTTGCCCCGTTAATTAACTAATATTATAACGACGTGGCAAATTGCAATCAAATTATTTATTGTAGTTGCTGATGTGACAAACTATATTAATCAAATCATATATGTTCGATATGAATGGCGTACGGCGACAACAAATACGCGATGGTCGTCGGAAAAAGGGTAAGAGAAAGAGAAAGGAAAAGATGAGAAGAGGAGAGAGAAAGCAACTCGCTACACATATATTATTTAATTAATATAATTTATGACATCAGCAATTGCAATAAACAATTTAATTGCAATTTGTCACGTCATTTTAATATTAGTTAATTAACAGTAAAAAAAAAAGACCACGAGGGACCAATTAGACACCTACCTCAAACAAGCAAAAATGTTCATTTTGAAAGAGCCAAAAATGTATTTATTATCATGTTTGGTAATTCACTTTAAAAACCCTAACATCCTTTCATGTTTTGGAGAAAAAAAAGTAAAATGTTAGGTGGAAAAAAATGGATCACCCACCAACATCTAGGCACAAAAAGAACATAGAGACCAGAAAAAAAAATGGTGCACTAACATGAATAAAAAGCCAAAACTAAATTAGAAAAATAACATAAGAAACAGCGGATGTGAGAACCAAAACAACATCTCAACTAAATCACGAGTGACCATTTTTTTTTTCATTTTACAAAATTACCCTAATTTTAAAAGCTTTAGTAAAATATTTATATTCTATCAAGAGAAATAAAGAGACGAGTTGGTAAGAACGTCAAGGGGTGGACTAAAAGATTTCAAATGAAGTATAGAGAAAACTACTAGTGAAGAAGATTAAGAGTATGTAGAGTCAATAGTGCCTACTAAAATAAAGGGAAAATAGAAGACCTCGTACTCGTGGAAGGTAACATATCGGCCAACGAGAAGCAACGATAACCGGTGAGAATAATGTATCACACCCCTACTAGAATCTAAAAAACAAGCATGAATCACATATCATACGGCTTGCAAGCAAAATCCCCAACACTATCATTGGTCTCCACCAATGCTTACCGTCCACGTCACCAACAGATATGCTGACGTGATTGCTGGAAAAATGAAATACAACGTCATAACAAATGCAATGAGTTGGAGTTCAATTATGCTTACAGATTTCATTACTCTTATAATCATGGCTATAATGTTTTATTTCTTTATGTTGGTCGCAGAGCCACTCTTTTACCATTGAGATTCGATTTTGACACTTGTTTTAGCCTTTTTCTTTTGACGATTCGCTATATTAGTTTATAGAGATAAACAAGCCAAAGCAACATGCATCGATAGTGCCTATTTCGTTCCATTTTAACATAAACAAAAGAAATGCAGCCTTCACATTTGCACCTCTTTTCAAGTCTTTTGATCTTTTTAACTTTTAGTTTTGGAGTTTATGATTTCAATTGACGAAATTATTAGCTTACGATTTTATCTAACTCAACTTACAAAGTTTAAGGTTTAGGCTTTTTTCGATTCAACAATATCTTTTGGTCGAAAATATATATCTTAATCAGTTGATCTATGATCAGATTGACATTAGTTTAGGCTTGCAAAGTTCAAAGGTATAAATGGACTTTCTCCCAAAATATTAAATACATATTACTCACTCAATACCTCTACAAATTTATATGTTTCCAATACATGCCCACTTATTTTTAACATACTCAAAATTATGTGATCAATTTATTAAAAATAAAATAAAGAAAAGGACAAAATAATTATCATTTTTAAGTTTGGGAATTAAATTAGATATTTTGAAAGTTTAGAGATCTAAATTTAAAAATTTTAAAAACCAAAATTAATCAAAATAAAAAAATCTTGAAAAATTAGGAACCAATATAAAGTACATTTTCACAATTTATGGGAATAACAAGTTAGTTAATAGTTTTAGAAATTATCATATTAGTGGAATAAAGCTTAAGTATTTTAATTAATAATACATGTCAAATCAGTAGCGAACAATTTGAGAGCTGGTTGCAAAATTATCCAAAAAAATGGTTCTCGTTTAATTCTTTTAATTCTCGTTTCTAGTTTTTATTTGTTTTGTTTCGTTAAAAAAATGCAACTACTCTTGTCCGTCCAACTTGTAAAGGCGTATTTGGTTGGTGATATGAAAACATAGAAGGATATGTTGGGAATTAGTATGGAGCCAAATTTTAATAGAAGTAATGAAGGAGCTTAATGGCCTAAGTACAAAAAGCCCAAGTGCCCAACACTTTCCCATTGTTATTAATTTGTGTGCCACCTCTTCACTTTTGCGTGCCTTCCTTTTTATCGAGAGAGTGAGAATTTTTTTACAGAGCAGGAGGCCATTTTCGAGGGAGCCATTCTCTAAGCTTTACAGAGAGCTCATTGAGAAATTTTTGTCCAATCACCATTGAAGAGTTTTAGAAGCTTGTAAGAGTGATTCGTGAGCATTTTTCTTTGAGAGAAAAGTGAGAGAAATCATTGTGGAGCGTTTGTAAACTCTTGAAAATTCTTCTAACATTTAGTGGAACCTGCAACGGTAGCAGAGAACTGGACGTAGCCCACATTGGTGAACCAGTATAAATCCAGTGTCGATTTCTCTTCCCTATATTTTATTGTTCTTGTTGCATGAGGTTTAGGTTGATTTATCTACTCTTTGAGCATACTTCCGATTTGATTTATTTATGTTATAATTGGAACCAGACCCTGATCTGGGATTAGTTAGCATATATTGTCTGGAATTGTGATTGAGATAATATTTGTTAGCTTGTTTTATCCCTAACAAGTGGTATCAGAGCGATGTTGAAGAACAATGGCAGGGGGCGACAAATTGGTCACTTTTAATGGCTCGGATTTTTCGTTTTGGAAAAATCAGGTATTAGATTATTTGCACGAAAATCGGATGATATGGGAGAAAAAGAATGGAAGAATTTGGACAGGAAAGTGTTGGGTACGATTCGCCTGACATTAACTAAAAATGTTCAGAGCAGCGTGGCGAAGGAGACGACCATAATGGGGTTGATGAATGCCCTGGCTAACATGTATGAAAAACCTTCGGTAAATAATAAGGTGTATCTTGCAACTAAATTTTTTAATTTGAAAATGGCTGAAGGTACACCTATTACTACCCATTTAAATGAGTTTGACGCGTTGATTAATAAACTGGTAGCTGTTGATTTAGAATTCAGTGATGAATTTTATGCTATTTTGTTATTAAGATCTTTGCCTGATAGTTGGGAACCCATGCGAGCTGCTATTTCAAATTCTTGTGGGAAAGAGAAAATGAAATTTGAAGATGTTAGAGATGCAGCTCTTGCAGAAGAAATTCGCAGGAAGGATTCTGGTATCGCTCCTACTTCTAGTTCAGTATTGAATGTGGCTAGAGGAAGAAATAATAACAGAGGTTATGGGAATCGAGGCAAGTTGAAAAACAACAGAAGCAAGTCGAGAAACAACAGGTTTGAGTGTTGAAATTGTGGTAAGACTGGACACTTGAAGAGGAATTGCAAGGTCCCGAAGAAAAATGATGGGAACGAAGCCGGTGCTAATGTTGCTGAGCAGATACATGGTGCTCTGGTTCTTGCAGTTAAGAGCGCTTATGACACATGAGTGATGGATTCAGGTGTGTCTTTTCATACTACAGGACAACGTGACATTCTTGAAAATTATATTGCAGGAAATCATGGAAAAGTCTATCTTGCCGATGGAGAGCTTTAGGATATCATTGGTATCGGTGACGTGAATTTAAAAATGGCGAATGGTTGAGTTTGGAAAATTCGCAAGGTACGTCATGTTCAGAATATGATGAAAAACTTGATTTCTGTGGGGCAGTTGGATAATGAAGGATGTGAAATATCCTTTGGTCAAGGAAACTGGAAAGTTACAAAGGGTGTCATGGTGATTGCTCGAGGAAGCAAGTCAGTAACTTTGTATGTCAACAGCAATGATAAAGACATAGTGGCTGTTGTAGATCATTCAAGATATACTCAATTATGGCATAACAGACTGAGACATATGAGTGAAAAAGGTATGAAAATTTTTCACTCTGCAAGGAAGTTACAGGGACTTAAGGCAGTTGACCACAAACTGTGTGAAGGTTGTGTATTTGGGAAGCAGAAGCGTGTCAGTTTCTCAAAAACAGGTGCAGCACCAACGTCTACGAAATTTGAGCTAGTTCACACTGATGTGTGGGGCCATCTGAAGTTTTTTTCTGTTGGAGGTTCCAGATACTATGTGACCTTTATAGATGACTAAAGCAGGAAGGTATGGACTTATTTTCTCAAACATAAGTATGATGTATTTTTTGTTTTCAAAACTTGGAAAGCTATGGTTGAGAATGAGACAGGTCTGAAAATTAAAAACTTGAGGTCAAATAATGGTGGTGAATATATTGATGGGGAATTTAAAAAGTATTGTGCAGACAGTAGAATTGTGATGGTAAAGACTAGTCCAGGGACACCACAGCAGAACGGTGTGGCAGAGAGAATAAACAGGACGCTGAATGAGCGTGCCAGGAGCATGAGATTACATGCGGGATTGCCTAAGATGTTCTGGGCAGAGGCAATCAACACTGCAACCTATCTGATCAATAGGATTCCGACCACATCACTAGACTTCAAATTTCCTGAAGAAGTCTAGAGCGATAAACAGGTAAACCTTTCTCATTTAAAGGTTTTTGGCTGTGTATCTTACCTTCACATTGATGCTGCAGATAGGAGTAAACTGGATGCTAAATCCAAGAAGTGTTATTTTCTTGGTTATGGCGGAACTGAGATGGGCTATAGGTTTTGGGATGACCAAGACAAGAAAATTATTAGAAGCAAGAACGTGATCTTCAATGAGGATGTTTTGTATAAGGACAGAGCAAATGATAAGTCTGAAAAGTCAGAGTCAGATGAAAGTCATAAGTCTTCCCAGAGTTGAGACGAAGACAACAAGAATTGAAGATCATAGTACAATTTTTCCTGAGGAACCAGTTGTGGAATCTGAGGAACAGGTTATTGCACCTGATGGACCAGTTGTTGAAACTGAAGAAATTCAGAGAACACCACCTACAGCAGTTAAGAGATCTAGCAGAACTATCAAACCACCACAAAGGTATTCCCCTACTTTGAATTATATATTAGTGACTGACAAAGGTGAATCTGAATGTTATGAAGAAGCAGTTCAATTAGAAGATTCTGTCAAGTGAGAGTTAACCATGAAGGATGAAATGAATTCTCTTATGACAAACCAGACATTGCAACTTACTGAGTTACCAAGAGGTAAGAAAGCTTTGCAGAACAAATGGGTGTTTAGAATCAAACAGGAGCCCGATGGCAGCAAAAGATATAAAGCAAGGTTTGTAGTCAAAGGCTTTCAACAAAAGGAAGGTATTGACTTTAATGAAATTTTTTCTCCAGTAGTTAAACTAACTACTATTAGAACTGTATTATCAATAGTGACAGAAGAAGATTTGTTTCTAGAAAAAATGGATGTAAAAACAGTTTTTCTTCACGGTGATTTGGAGGAAGAATTTCACATGAAGTAGCCACAGAGATTTACAGTACAGTGACATGAGAAAATGATTTGTAAACTCCAGAGAAGCCTGTATGGTCTCAAACAGGCTCCCAGACAATGGTACAAAAAGTTTGACAGTTTTATGTGCAATAATGGATTTCAGAGGTGTCAGGTAGATCATTGTTGCTACATAAGAACTCAGGGTAACTCTTTTATTATTTTATTGCTATATGTTGATGATGTGTTAATAGTAGGACCAAACAAACGAGAAATTCTAAAGATAAAGATTGAATTATCTGGAGAATTTGATATGAAAGATTTAGGAGCTGCCAAACAAATCCTAGGGATGAGGATCGAGAGAAAAGATGGTACGTTAACATTGTCACAGGAAAAATATGTAAAAAAGGTGCTAAACAGATTTTACATGGGAGATGCAAAACCTGTGAGTACTCCTTTAGCTTGTCATTTTAAATTATCTAAAGAGCACTCACCCACTACTGAGCAAGAAAGAGATTATATGGCTAGAATTTCATAGACTTCAGCTATAGGTAGCCTGATGTATGCCATGGTTTGCACAAGACCAGATATTACACATGCAGTGGGAGTTGTTAGCAGGTATATGAATAATCTAGGGAAGCAGCACTGGGAGGCTGTGAAGTGGATCTTCAGATACTTGGGAGGAACGACTGATTATGCTTTACATTTTAAACTGTCAGATTTTAAGTTGCAGGGCTATGTTGATGCAGATATGGCAGGTGATACAGATGGCAGAAAAAGTGGGTATGTATTTACTTTGGGTAATACTGCTATTAGTTGGGTCTCTAGATTGCAAAAGATAGTAGCACTTTTTACTACAGAAGCTGAGTATGTTGCAGTTACTGAGGCAAGTAAAGAGATGATATGGCTTCGGTCCTTTTTAGAATAACTTGGCTTGAAATTGGGAAAAGGGACTTTGTATTGTGACAGTCAGAGCGCTATTCATTTAGCAAAGAATCCTGTATTTCATTCGAGAACGAAACATATACAGATAAGGTACCATTTTATCAGATCAGCTTTGGAAGATGAGGTACTGGTGCTTGAAAAGATTCCAGGAAGTGAAAATCCAGCTGATATGTTTACCAAGGCCGTCCCTGTTGATAAACTGAAGTTGTGCGCAACTTCATTTGGACTTCTCCATGAGTAGAGAGGAGCCACTACCGTTACAGAAGAGACGTGATGCTTGTTTTGTCTCCAAGTGGGAGATTGTTGGGAATTAATATGGAGCTAAATTTTAAAAGAAGTAATGAAGGAGCTTAACGGGCACGTACAAAAAGCCCAAGTGCCCAACACATTCCCATTGTTATTAATTTGTGTGCCACCCCTTCACTTTTGCGTGCCTTCCTTTTTATCGAGAGAGTGAGAATTTTTTTTAAAGAGCAGGAGGCAATTTTCGAGGGAGCCATTCTCTGAGCTTTACAGAGAACTCTATGAGAAATTTTTGTCCAATCACCATTGAAGAGTTTTAGAAGCTTGTAAGAGTGATTCGTGAGCATTTTTCTTTTATAGAAAAGTGAGAGAAATCATTGTGGAGCGTTTGTAAACTCTTGAAAATTCTTCTGGCATTTAGTGGAACCTGCAACGGTAGTAGAGAATTGGACGTAGCCCACATTGGGTGAACGAGTATAAATCCGATGTCGATTTCTCTTCCCTATATTTTATTGTTCTTGTTGCATGAGGTTTAGGTTGGTTTATCTATTGTTTGAGCATACTTCCGATTTGATTTATTTACGTTATAATTGGAACCAGAACCTGATCTGGGATTAGTTAGCATATATTGTCTGGAATTGTGATTGATATAATATTTGTTAGCTTGTTTTATCCCTAACAGGATATTCAATGAGAAATATAGTTATATTTTTTGTTTTTGCAATATGTTTGGAAGCATATTTGAAAATTGAATATCAATTTTAAAAATAGTTGAATGTGTGTTTAGTAATATATTTGTAACTAGTGGTAGTTAACGACTAAATATTTAGTTCAATATAAAATAGTATTAGTAAATTTATTAACATTTTTGTTGTAAATTTTGTATAATTACTATTTTACAGTATTATATAATTATAATATATTATATTTTACATATTTTAGTTTTAACTAGAATAAATGAGTTTATAACATAATTTTTTTTGTAACTTTTTAATGTAATTCTGCATTTTAAAGTTTCAAAATTCAAAATCTGGAAACACTAAAAAATTTAAGGTGCGTTTCGTTGGTAATCGGAAAACATAAATCTGAAAACAAGAGATGCAATCAATAATAAAGTTTTATTCTTGGTGTTTCGAAGCAAATTTGAAAATTGAATCTCAATTTTAAAAATTGTACAACATATGTTTAACAATATATTTGTAAACTAGTAGTAGTTACCAACTAGATATTTAATTTAATATAAAATAATATTAATTAATTTATTAACATTTTTATTATAAATTTTGTATAATTATTATTTTACAATGTTGTATAATTTATAATATATTTTATTTTACATGTTTTAATTTTAACAAAAATGAAATTGGTTTATAACATGAAATAATATATTTATCAAAGTTTTTTTTTAAAAAAAATGTAATTCTACATTTTAAAGTTTCAAGAATCCAAAAATAATTGTTAAAAACAAATATGTGAAACCTCAAGTTCGAACCTTCTAGTGAGATTAATACCAAAAACCCTTGATGTCTCCCGGGTTCGGGCCTTGGTACGGATGCAGATACCCTTGGGTAGAGGGGAGCAAAGCTTCGACCCCAGTTAAAAAAAAAAAAAAGAAACTTGAAAAATGAGGCATATTCACTGATTCAACGAATCTAAAATAAAAAACAGAATTCAGATTACCAACCAAACATGCCCTAAATTCCCCACCTCTTTGAACTTCGAAGTTTAAAGAAAATCTTATGCTTGAATTTAAAACGGATTTTCATTTTCATTTTAACAAGTTGGCTTTCCAAATTCTATGAAGCTAATTGAGTTTTATAATTTTTAAATTTTTGTTTCTAATATTGTTGAATATTATCTTTGGGAAAAACAACAGTTTGAACTCCCATTTTTCCTTTTCCAAGTAGAGCATGCATATATCTCTATTACTCTCTTATTGTAATTTTCATAATTCAAGATGTGATCTAATTAAAATGCATATGAAAATTTCTTCCCTTAATTTGTCTTATTTATTTATTTTATTATTGTTATTAATGCTGTAATGGAAAGAAAAAAACTCAAATCACCATCTTGGAGTTCCCCTAACATGCAATCTGATACTCAAAACTAATAAATTGTCAAAATTAAAATGCAATTACGTGATTTCACAAGTCATTTCCATACATTACGGGTGTACAAATATACTCGAAAAACTTAACCGACCGAACTTAAAGCAATCGGTCGGTTTTGAGTGCACATTGGTCGGTTATGAAAAATTGATCGATCGATCTGCCGTAAAAGATCATAAGAAACCAACCGATCGACCGATCCATATATATTAAAAAAAAAACTAAATGTTCAAAATTAAATACACGCTCCTAGGAAATCGAACGGCAAACGCATGCAGTGGAATGCGAGCGCTTGGGGAACCAACGCTTAGGAAACCATATAGTTGGTTGGTTTTTTTTTTTTTTTTATTTCTTATATATGCCAATTACCATGGACCTATGCTTGCTTTGGTTGGTGGCTTGTTTATACAGAGAGGAAAAGAGAAAAAAAAATGCACTAATTGACCAAAAAGCATGTTGGTTTTGGGATTTTTTTTTAATAATGCTATTTACTAAACATATTTCAAAAATATATCAGTAACCAAATTATTTCCAAGAATAATACTTACAAAATAGATAGTCTCTTGGCAACTATGAAGTGACACTTTTTTGAAAAATTTACTAAAAGTATGGCAGAAGAAGAATAAGCTAGAGACGAGTCGGGATCAAGCTGGGACGCGTTGGGGTAGGGCAGGGATGAAAACAGGTGAAGTGGGATGCTGCAAACCAGGAGGGCCGAGGAAGCGGCGCTGGGGGACAGCATCGTGGTGCTGTCCTGTTGTGCGCGCGCGGACGATTCTCCATTTGTAGCACCATGGCACTGTACCATGATTTTATAAAAGTAGCGACTTCGGTTTTAAGTTTTTTCAACCGTCAAAATATAGCAGTTCAAGTATTTTTTTCAGCAGCCAACTTTAGGATGTTTTGGCAGCTGATTAGTAGTGGTGGCTCGGGCATTGGCAGATTAAGGAGATCAAGATCATCGTTATTGGGGCATTGTATCTTGATTATTCTGTGAGTGTTTTCATTCCCATGCCTAAGTATAGTGTTTATAATACTTAGAAGCTAGGGGCTTTTGTCGGGACCTCTAGAGGACAAATATCGGGCGAGATATTTGAGTGTTTTCTATCAAATCTCTACGAATTGCATCTGAGTGGAGGATTGGACGTAGCCCATATAAACTGTTAGGTGAACCAGTATAAATCTTGTGTCGTTTATTGCTTTCCCTATTTTTCTCTTGTGTTGTGTGATTGATGAAGTAACTAGATATAACTATGAAAGGGAAAATTATACAAGGATCGATAATTTCCCAACAGTCTCCTCCAAACATTATTCTTAAAAAAAGTTTGGTTACCGGTATATTTTTAAATAGGTTTAATAAATAGCATTATTAAGAAAAAAAAAAACCCGTCGGTTTTGCCGATTGACATACACCCCTACATTACAGCCTCATTTGCGAATAATCAAATTTGAAGTTATAATTTAAAAGTGATTAAAAATAGTTTGCCGCCACCAAACAAGGCCACAATTCTTTCCAGTACAATAATAATAATAATAATAATTATTAATTATTATTATTATTATTATTGGGGAATGCCAATACAATTCATTGAGATTAAAGAATTAATTACATTTTTTCCGTTGCTTATTTTATTTTATTTATCTTTGGTTCAATAAACATCGGAGAGAAGATCCAACTTTCAATTTTTCAGTACATAATTATTTATCAATTAACATATTTAAAAAGTTTTAAACAGCTAACTACTGCCCATCAAAATTTATACTTTTAATATTTAAACGTATTTACTCGTAATTTCTTTCATCTGTAATCCACTTTGTTATGAAAATATTTTTGTAATCCTATGACAAGATTTATAAAACCAAAAAGAAATTTCCAAACTTTTGTTTTTTATTTTTGAACCTCCGCAAGTCTTTTTTTTTAATAAACAAATTCGATTTAGGAAAAAAAAATATCAAATTGAAATTAATTAAAATGAGATCAACAATTTTCTAGGTTGCTAGTTTTTCCTTTTGTTTTCTTACAATATATATAGCAAACTAGAGTAACTTGTTTCTCAAATTCACTTTTTGAGAAACACATGCCTTTAGTTACTGTTGTCTCTGAAGAAATATTTCTAAAATTGTGTAGAAATTTTAAAAACAAAATCAAGTTTAACGTTGCAAGTTTTTATTTTCATTTTTTTCCAAAAGATAAAAATACTATCTTATAATTTTTTATTCTAAAATGCATAATAAAATTTTTTGAATATTTTATTTAGAAAAGTAAATTTCATATGAAACGTTTACTTGTAAACCTAAAACTTTAGAGATTAAAAAACAAAAAACTGTTCTCAATTAAAAAAAAAAAAGAGAACAAAAAAAACTAGTGACCAAATGTAACTGTCTCTTATTTGTTGAAAAAGAGGAATCGAGTAACCAGAAACAAAAAATGAGAGACAATAAATAATGAACATTACCAAATAGGTCCTGAGACGCTCGTTTTTTTTCCTCTCAAGTATATAATATTACAACCATGGTTTTMAATATCCGTCAACACATTAATATTTCCATCGACATATCTATGTTTCCATAGATTCGACATCGACATGAAGGGTAAATCGACATTTCCGTCATAATACAAGCAAATCGACAAAATATGATAAATATCAACAAAATATCACTAACATATACATAATATTAGTATTAATTATTTTTAACAAATTTAGAAATAGAAAAATGTTTATTTGTTAATTTAAATATTTTTTACGATTTTTTAATTTTTCTAACTTTTACACAAATATCCATCGACATCAAAATTTTATYGATATTTTCATGAAATTGAGACCTCGACATTTTCATCAACATCGACATTTAAAACCTTAATCACAACCATGAAGTAGATATTTGAACTGTCCGACTTACAAAGAAGATAAATATCTCAACTATTAAACTATGCTCGAGTTTAGAAAGATGCTGCTATAATAACAAATACCTTTCGATCGACTCACTTTGTATAAAGGAGGAGAAGAGAGTAGCTCCTAAATTACAAACTAGTGTCTTTCTTTTGAACAAATTCCAACCTAGCTTAAGTCTGCACTAACTTTGCAAAAACATGACTATTATTCAAAGCACAATCAAGTGGTGCTCAGCAAAAGTGAAACTGAGGAGAAAGGCTCTATTTCATTCCAAACCATACATGCTCATTACCCCATTATTACATTATCATAAATGAAGGCTGGCCGCCTGAAAAACTAATTCGACATAACTGACACACAGAAAAAAAAAATGCAATTAAAATTCTTTACTTGTGAAAGAATAAACCTCGTCTTTTTCCTTTTCTTCTCTCACCAGCCTGCAAAGAGCAGCAGCACATTATAACTTAAATCAGAAGACAATGGAGGAAAGCAAAAGGGTAATGTTGCTCATAAGAMAGCAGTAGAAGATGTCAGCTACAACACCCTCAAGCTTGGCAGTTGAAATTGCTCTTAAGCCATTAGGAGGAATTACATTGGTGGTGATTTCTTTTTGTTTATGACGAGAGATTTAGCAGACACTAAAATCTTAAGGGTTATGTTGATTTATATTACATGTTGAAATGAATAGATTGATCCATACTACACGATGTTGATAACCTTTATGACTAATTCATAATTCAAGTCTAGTGAGGAGAGGGAGTGTCCCCAATTTGAGCCCAACTAGGGAATTGGTTAAGTTACGCTCGAGATTAGCCATGTAAAATGAAATATCCTAAAGGATATGAGTTCAACTTTCGAGGCCATGTTCTGTAAGAATATAACTAGCACAAGTCATGAACAAACGTACCGTACTTCACAATTCCTAATGGTGCAAACACGGGCTGGCCGTCTGATGTCCTAGTGCAGAGCACGGTGATTTCAGTTGATTGGATATTCCTAATTCTAACCAGGAAAGAAAATAACTCTCTCTTATATCCACATCCTCTCTCTTTTCTTAAAAGTCTCACAGTAGTTCTCTCTTCTCCCAGTTCCCAAGAATGAACAAACCTAGAGTAAATTCAAATTGCTCAACTTTGTTTCACAAATAGAGAATAAAAGAAAGCTTTCAAACATAATCATTATCAATTTATAACTCCTGGTAGCAAAGGAATTCTGACCAAATGTCTCAAAGAGCCCACTCCATAACTTCTTCAGGAACATAAAGAGGGCCGATAAGTTCTCTAAAGTCTACACTATCACCAGTAACTTCAAAAAATTGTACCAAATACATTGATTTTTCCTGGGGAAGGACAATCCTGGCTTAAATCAGTTCTCTATCAAGAGGACGTATGGTTTTGCAACGTCACCAACTGTATGAGCATGTTCAAGGGAGCATTTGACTCACAGGTAGCATTTGTATAATCTCAAATTTTGAAATCGAGCCTAGTCTGTATTTGATGGGTTCGTTTATCCTATGAGCTTTTCAATGTCATTATCTAAATAACCTCAAAATCTCAAGTCGTAAACTCAGACCTCCTAAAGTCTATGTTTTATGCTACACACCTACTTTACAAGTCACAAGCACACAAATCAAAATACAAACTATATAAATCAGGTTTATGTAATGTGGCTCAGTTTATTAAAACTATGAGTAAAACATCTCTTAAATTTTTTGTTTTGGCCCAAACTTCTCAACTAGACTGATTTTTACCCCAATCATTTTTTTAGCTCCAATCTTCACCCCCAGCCCAACATATACCAAGCAAACTTTCAAGGGAGGATTAGCTTCAGGGTAAATAGAGAGGAAAAAAACGACAGTTTGCCAAATACCAGGAAACAGACCTTCCTTCTTCCTTTCATTTACGGCAAGTTTAAAGAAAAATGAAATTTTTACCTCATCAAAATGAGTCAATTTTTACTGTAACCATCTAGTTTCACTATATTGAAATTTAAGTGTTGCAATTTGTATCTTCTATTAGGCTTCCAGTACAYTCACTCCCTGATTTCAACGAAAGTTGCTTAAAAGTCTCCAAAAACTATTTAATTTCAACAACAAACATTAAAAAAATCAATGTACAAAAGTATTCACGGGACTAATATCCCAAAACTCACAAATTTCAAAAAATCCAGCTCCATTGTTGTCTATACTTTGAAGCCCCATCAATTTTGTAGGCCTTTGTAATTCATTAGATGCACATGAGAATATTAATAATTTAAAGCTTCTTTGAGTGGAAGCCCTATTGAAAAGTAAAAATTGCAACAAGTTTGTCCAATTGGATGTAATTGAAAGTTTAGCATTATAAAGTTCAAGGCTTAAGATTAAAATTCCCCTAATGCTTTTTAGATTTACTTATCCTAGAAGGAGCAAAGAGTAAAAGGGCATGCTCATGGATGGGCAGCAAGCATTAACTTCACCTACCCACCTAGCTACTCTRGGTTTTGGGGATAGGTCCTGACGACACATTTTCGTATTTTGTGTCGAGAGTACTTCACTTGATTTCCTCCACAGTATTGGATTTTGGTGGTATGTATCATGCACTTCTAGGACCAAGACCCTTAAAAGAATCTTTTCCGGCGTGGGTAGGTCAGCTCATCTCATAAGAATGACATTGGGCATTACATGAAGAAAAGAGAAGGGGATTGTGTTAGGTGTTGTAACTAACTAGAGAAATTTTTTTTCCCCGGGTATAGGGGAGCGAAACTCCAACTCCCGATTATCAAAGTATAGAACGGAAATACAACATAAATTGGCTAGGGCAATATGAAAGTAGTATAGAACGGAAATACGAAGTAAATTGGAAGAAGATAAGATCAAGTTCTTTGCATTCTTTTGAAGATACTAAACCCTAAACCTAAGTAAAAAAGATATGTGTGTCACTTAGCTGGCTGAAATAAGACTAAACATCGAACATACAACTAAAATAGACTAAAAGGTGTAAATAACTCTATTTGACTAAACCTAGTTTCAAAGGCTTGATTGTGCATGGGTTGGATTGGATAAGGGAAGTGGATTCAGAAGCCTATTGATCTTCTTTGGAAGGTGGTCGAGAAAAGAAGTTCAATCATCTTCCGGCAACTCATTTCTTGGTCATTGACCCTGCTGTCATTAAAAAACCCCTGAGAGTTATAATTTTTTGTAGTACAGCTGAACATATAGCAATTTGGTCCAAAATAATAGAAAATCTAGTGTAAGCTAAAAATATTTGCAAAGATGGCAAAATCTACAAAAGAAACCATCACCATATCTCAACCCCACATGTCTATTGGTAATGACAATGATAGACGTATGATATATCCTATTAGTRTAGGCCCTATTAGTGAAACATTGATAGACATGTGATAGACCCTATCAGACACTGGAACTACAAGATTCCATATTTGTAAAACTAAAATCTTATTTATATTCGCAAATATGGCAAAACTATTTGCACACTAATTCTTCATTTTGATAGAGCCTATCAGACACTGGAACTACAAGATTCCATATTTGTAAAACTAAAATCTTATTTATATTCGCAAATATGGCAAAACTATTTGCGCACTAATTCTTCATTTTTTCTTTTGTCGTACATATATATTCATAGATATTTATACTTTCAAATCTAATGATATCCCATTAGATTTCCTTCAATAAAAGATTTCTCCTAAAAAARGAAAAGAAATGGGAACATAAATTATATCCCATTACTGTTAAGCAAATAACTGGACATAAAAATGAGAAGTCATACCCTTATAATGAATAGTCTCAAGRTCAGCACAATGGTATCTCTGAAACTGCAAAATCAAACAGAATAGAAAATATATATATAACTGAAAACAATGTAATTGAAAATATTACGTTCTAAAAAATAGTTACATTTCTATAGTCAGAGTCAGAGCTTGATCTAATGCACAACCAAGAAAACAAATGCCGTAATAGTTACACTTGTGATACAGTAATGTCGAATTGGAAAGTCTAAATTTTCTTTATCCAACAACTTTGGGTCACTAGACCAATTTAACATGGTTCAGAATAATGGTCTTGAATTCAAACTTCTGTAAATTTTAAAATAATAATCTGTGTCATATCATATATGAGCCTGTAAGGAGTATGTTTCCTTTGAACATTTGTTTCTTTGAACATTTGTTTCTTTTCTGTAAATTCCATAAGGAGTGTCTTGAATTCATGGAGATTCATAACAAAGGAAGAATTTTCAGTATGGCAAGAATGGTTCAATAAAGTCAAAGATTAAAGCTTCGTATTGGTGTTTTCTATCTCCTTTATTTGCAAATTATTTTTATAAGTATGAATTGGAGGGCTKTTATTTTCCCCTGCAGTTTATTTCTTTTGATTTTTCTTTTCACTCCTGAACATCTGGTTTCTTTTAATTAATCAATAAAAAAGGTTCATAAGAGCATATTAATATCCATGGGGTATTTCAAAACCAATTGGAAATGAGAATAATAGCTCGTGTCCATTATAAACCTTTGTTAGGTCCCTTGTCTTTTCAACGTAGGATCCTTAACATGCCCCCTCAAGATAGTGTCTCTTTTGGGTTCACCAATCTTAGGCAAGATCTCATTTTTGGATCGGACGCTCATTTGAGCTTTTAGGCTCGGATACCATATTAATATTCATGGAGTTTCATCTCAAAACCAATTCGCAATGTGAGGAGTATCATGTCTATTATAAGTGGAAAGGTAAATATAGCTGGTGTCCTTTAAGAGAAGCTTCCTGGACATAATATTTTGCCATCAATCTGTCCCCTTTGCCAATTTAACGGAGAAAGCTTGATCCACATCTTTTTCCCTTGCCCTTTTGCTCGACAGTGATGGGAACTCACTTTCGAGGAGTTTAATTTGGCTTGGGTTTTTGGCAATGCGACTGCAGATAATGTCCATCAGCTACTTCTCGGACTAACCTTAAATCCTAAAGCCAATCGGCAATCTCCTTCGACTTAATGCTATAAAGGCAGTACTTTATGAGTTATGGTTGGAGAGAAACCTCATAACCTTTGAAGGAAAAAGACCATCTCCGACAGTGCGCTTCAATCTAGCTAAGTTTAAAGCTTCTCAATGGTGTTCCTTGTCGTCGTTATTTAGAAATTATTCTCAAAGCTTGATTTGTTCTAATTGAGGATCCCTTATTGTATTTTGTTAAGGTTTTGTTTTTATTTCTAATCTTTCACTCTTTCAAAGTGTTTGTTTCCTTGAACATTATTGTTCGTTTTCATAATTTCAATGAGAAATTTGTATCTTGTTCAAGAAAAAAAAAATCTATTATAAACCTTGTTAGGTACCTTAGGTACCTTATCTTATCGATGTGGAATCCTTAATTGAGGATAATGCATGGCTCACTACTCAAGAAACTCAAGCAACATAAAATTTGTTCTTTAAATATTAATGAAAAAATTTATTTCCTTTTCTTTTATTCTCTCTCTGGGATCTGGAAACAGAGGAACAAATTAATTTTAGAGAACATACATTCTGATTTCCTACTCACCAGCTTATATCTGCAGAATTGTTTTCTGCTCGCAAGTGATGCTCAACATTGTTAGAACCAGTTATTACGAACTCAAAAGGATGTCCAAATGGAATCGATACCTACAACGAATGAAATATACATAATCTTAAATGTGAGAGAATAATAATATTCTGATATATTCAAATTGTGCAACCTAGGTCTTCTTATACAGGAGAAAGACCCACTACAACATAAGGAAAAAAAATAAAAAACAAAAAAGACCGAATATTGACAACTAATATTTACACAAAAATATTTGTAAATATTAAAATTCCAACAATAAAAGCTTATAATGGAAAGAATAATCAATGTGAGAACTTTTTTTAAAGATGAGATGATTGTGTTAACAAAAAGTAATAGCAAAGAAGAAAGCAGGCTAGATGCCAACCCCAACGGAAGGTAGTGAATCTACCAAAAAGAAAAGAAAAAATAAAAAACTTCTTGTTCACAAAATCTAGAAATAAATAAATTGGAATTACACAACTGTAAACTTTCAGTCAGGAGAGTATACTGAAGTACACGGTTGTAAACTTTCAGTTAGGAGAGTATACTATAGGTTTACTTAGGTTATTAACTTCCAAAATTCAAGCATAAGCTGAGATGATCAGTAAATGGCGTGGCTGTTTATGGGGACCTCCCCCCAAGAAGAATGGACGGAACTAAGCAAGAAATCCTTGCAAATCCAAACCAAGACTTCATCTATGAAAGTAGAAGGGACACAGAAGAAAAAAGGCAAAGTCAAAAGAATCAAGGAAGGAATAATCATAAATTCTTTAGAGAATCCAGAAGTGAAGACTACTTGTCCGGATAGGACAGGATCTTAATATTTTAATACTAATTGGTCCTGGATTTTCATTCCAAAATGTCCAAAGGGGGAAAAAACCCGCAAAAATCAGATTCTTGAACAACGGAAAAAGATCAAATTGCTTTTGGCCTTAAAGATACCACAAGCCAAATGTTCCACATAAGAACTTTAGTCGAGAAGTCTCAAAGCACCTTTTTCTCCTCCTTAGATGGRCTGCCACCAAGAGTAAAATACAGAAAAGCTTTGTTAGGGAAGGGGCAGAAATAGACCAACTAAAAAAGTTTAGCAGATGGCCCCAAAGTCCTGAAGCAATTTTTCAATGAAGGAAAAGATGGTATTTCTCCTCCCCATTCTCCATGCACATAATACACGAGCCAGTAGAAAGATCAAAACTAAAAATCCCAATCATAATGTGTAATGAGGCACGTGTTTGTGGTAACAAACAAATATATATGTGCTGGCCAGCCTCAGAATGAAAAATTAAGTAGAGATGTTATGAACTTCTAGTTCTTTCAGACAAGTTTAATATTTTGATAGCACATTACAAAACATACTCTTTCAATGAACAGTTCAACCCAAACATGAATGCAAAAATTTGGGCAAAAATCCACTAATCTCGTGACAACTGCTAGATAGGTACACTACTATTCCACCAATAACCTTGCTGTCATTGACAAGSATACAGAATTACGTCATAAAAATATTTTGGACAATTGAAAATGGCTTAGCTTTTCATACRGTCTATGAAAAAAGAAGAGGAAACCAAGGACCGTACAGTTGTATTTGTTGAAAACTTTTCAGTGATGGCATCACCACTAGGTCCGCTACATTTTATACTGTATCCTTCCCTTTTGATAGATAGTGTAGCCGGTTCCCATATATCAAGATATCCAGCCTGTCATGGAGTAAAAATAAAGAAAGCAATTAGGTTGGTTAAGATTCTATTATAAATTTGGGGCCATATGTGCGTTCATGTGCACGCAGGTACAAACACATATAAGACGAGCAAGTAGTGTAAATAAAATCACAAATTATTTTCATTTAAGCCATACCGAGATGGATACTTTGTATGAAGCATGACCACTATAAAGAGTCTTCTCTATGTGGTTCTGCATTTCAGGTTCTGTTGAGAGACAAAAGGAACTGTAAGTTATCTCACCGTAATTGATACTTCTATGATAGTCATTATACAGAACTTCAATCTTCTCTTTCATCAAAAAGACATTTATGATAGAAAACAATTATAGAACTTAATATTGTAACTTTTTACATAAACGAAAAGTTTGTTTATATATATAATWATAGAAAACTAACACTCAAAAGGATAAAGATCCCCTATCAGAATTTTGGAAAGCTTTCGAAATGCAATGTGTCCAAGGATTTTCAAAAAAATAGAAGGCAGCAGGGTTTTTTTTTTTTTTGGTTGAAGTTGGAAGGTCATTCTTATTAAAAAGCAGCAGGGCATGATTGGATTTTTCGTGGAATCCAGTAGTTGAAGTTGTCATTTGAAATTGAAAGGTCATAGGTGCTTGAAATTTCCATTGGTGTCAATTTAGAAGTCGTCATAGGTTTTTTTAATGCTCTGCCTCGGTTTTCAAGTCTAAAGGCATCAAGTTTTGAAGTCTYGGTGCGTTTGGTTATTTCTTCTAYGGGACTCTTAAATTTGGCTTTTCAATCTTGATGGAATTTGAAGAGTTGTCAGGTTGAAGTTTTGAATTTTTGCCCCATTAAATAGGCATTTTAGTTTTAGCAAGTTATTTTTAAGGAAAGAGTTGAAGGTTTTTCATATTCAATTATCAGTCTTCCCTTTTGGGGGCCCCGAGCTTATTAACTCTTTGATTTTATTCTCGATTTGTGGCAGCATCAAGAAGAATTTGAAAAGTTTGTTGATTTTTGACAACATCAAGGAGTATTTGAAAGGCTTTTTTCAGAAGCATCCTCTTTCTGCCCTTCATCTCCTTTTTATGAGGGGAATTCATTTTTTTTAACAAGATACGAACTTTTCATTGATCGATGAAAAGGAACAAAAATGTTCAAAGATACAAACTCCAAAGGAGCGATCAAAGAGGAAAAAGAAAACAAAAAAACAAAATCACCAACAACCAAGAATCTCCACTAAGGGGGAGTTATAAAGGTCTCCCAATTCATACAAATCATACTTGGAGAATAATTAGAGAATAGATCGAGAATAGAACACCATCGAGAGGCTTTGAACTTGGCTATAGTAAAACAATCCAAGAAGGATCTACTCTTGCCTTCAAAAACCCACCTATTCCTTTCAAACACAATTATGAGATGAGAGCTTTAAAACCATTAATCCAAAGCAGATTGGCTACATGGAATCGAGCACCACAAAGAAGCTGAAGGATGTTGTTGGATACCTCCAAGTCCCAAACCCAGAGGAGATTGAATGGAGTGAAGAAAAGATCCCAACAAGCAGCCGCATAAGGAYAAGAGAAGAACACATGCCTCTGAAACTCTCCACTGGCAGCACACATCAAACAAACTGAAGGCTGCAGAACCATAAAGGGCAATTTCTTTTGAAGAATTTCTGGTTTATTGACTTTACCAACAAGAAGAATCCATGTCAAAAAATTGACTCTTTTTGGAATATTCGAATTCAGGACAGAATAAACGTCCTTGGGAAAAGTTGAAACAACTGCCCCAATCTTTCCTAAAGAATTGACAGTGAAAACGTCCGAGTTTTCCAAATGCCAAARCCGAACATCCTCTGGCTCACTAAAAGAAATCGAAGAAAGTAAGGATAAAAGATTTGCCAACTGAACAATCTCCTCATCTTTCAACGAACGTCTAGTTTGTAATCTCCAACTAGACACATTTCTGTCCCACGCATCAGCTACCAAAATTGAAGGGGCCGAGGAAATTCTAAAGATCTGGGAACCAATCTTTCAGCAAAAGGTCTCCTTGCCAAAAAAGGATTCTTATACCATTTCCAGCTTTGAAGTGAGGGTAGATCTACTCCTGCTGCCAAAATTTAGAGATCCTAGTCCAAGGACTTCTACCTGAACTAGGCAAAGTGCTCCACCGTGCGTGCGCATGTGCACACAGGTATGTTCTGTTTAGGCAAATAGCCAGCCATATCACGTGTCAAGTTTGAGATCCTAACAGAACACCTCCTCAGGAACTATTACGAGCAAAGGAAATACTGAAAGACTTCATGAAACATGTAGTCCAAGCACTCCAAGGCACATTTACAGAAAACACTCCACTCAGACCTGACAACATGGAGGAAGCCCTTTGCATCAAATTGATAGTTTTACTCTTCCCATATGTGACTTGCCGAATAAAAAATATAACCTTCTTTGGGCCCTCCCCTTCCGCAACAAAATGAAAACAAGAGCCACACAAGAAGGAAAATAAGGAGCGAAAAAACCACCATAAATGTAGGGGTTCCACGAACTTATCTTTGAGAGCCAATAAAAATAGAACCCCTTAATGACGAAATCAAAGAGGAGATGTCAAAAGCTTCCCTGTTTGATAGGGAACACATAAAATCAAAGTTAAAGGAAGCAAAATCCCATGAAGCAAGAATGACATGGTTATAGGAGCAAATTTCAAAGAATACAAGGAATAAAGACAAGAAGAAAGAAGCCAAAAAAGGGACTCTCCTAACCAACAATTTTAAAGAGAAAATGCCCTTTTGGTCCTTGATATTTCGCTTATGGGTCATTTTGGTTTCAGAGTTCTAAAAAGTTGCACTTTAGGCCCTGCGTTTTGAGAAATAGGTTTAAAGGTCCTTTCACCAACTGAATTGTTAATCCCTTGTCACTCAAACTTTGCCCCTACGTCTTCCATTGATGAGAAAGAAGTTAACATTCCTCGTGCAGTTCCAAATCCAAACTCTCCACTTAGTGCCAAAACTTTTCTTCCACAAGACCTTGTCCAAGAAATTTCAATCTACACCCTTAAAAAATAATAATAATTGTTAGAGTATAGATATTTTAGTATATTTTATATTCTTGTATTAATATTAATTTGTCCTTTACCTTCTCCWTATAGGATTAGGTCAACCTTGTATATTTGTCTATATATATAGACTTTAATAATGAGAATACAGAACATTGGATTCTCTCCAATCTTAGTCTCTACATGGTATCAGAGCTTTAGGTTTTGTGCCCATTAGGACTTTGATGCCCATTAGGGTTTTTTGCCCATTAGGGTTTTGATGCCCATTAGGGTTTTGTTAATTGCTATCCAACTCAACTCACTACTGCCGCCGCCGCCGCCGACCACTGCCGCCACCGCCGCCGTTTGCTAATTCCCCAGCGCTGCTGTTTTCCGATTGCTGTTCGTGGGTTTCGTCTCACCGCCAATCGCCGTGTGCTTTCGTCACCGCCAATCGCCACCCGTCGCCTTCGCCCTTCTGGTTGTCGTGGGGTAGCACTTAGGGTTTCTGGGTTCAGAAAACACCTAATCCGATTTGGTTCCAGCAATTTGATTCATCTGTTTTGTTTGGTTCGGGTGGTTTGGTCTGGTTCTGTCGTTTTGTTCAAATAAGTTCGTTTGTTTGTTATAGCTGAGAAGAAATCAATCGTAACTTCTGAGGTAATCCCAATGATAGCAAAACACAAGTTGAATGGAGCACGAATAGATTATTTGTCTAACAAGTTGGGCATGATTAATATATATGCACCAACTTGAGGGGGAGTGTTAGAGTATAGATATTTTAGTATATTTTATATTCTTGTATTAATATTAATTTGTCCTTTGTCTATATATATATATAGACTTTAATAATGAGAATACAGAACATTGGATTCTCTCCAATCTTAGTCTCTACAATAATAATAAATAAATAAAAAATAAAAAGCCTTTTTCCCAGGGTTTTTTATTCTTCCCAAATTCCCAGTCACTAGGTTTCAAAACGATAAAATGAAATGGGTTATGCACTTATGCTGAAGGTAAAACCAAGATAGGTAGTATGCAAAGTAGAAACCTCACACCCTGCAACAAATGCCCATCTAACCTACTTTGATGATTCACAATTAATATCCAGTATCGAACTTTTATCCCTATTGATCTTGAGGTCTAWAACTTTTTATAGTATTGAAAGTAGGCACAACCTTGGCAGTACCAAAGTGAAGAAGAAGTAACTCAATGCGAGGAATCAAAAGACCAAAACCAAAACACAAAAAACAATTGCACCATAAATTTAGCAAAAAAGAAAAGGAGGCCGAGTTTCAATTGTTTTGCAAGATCATGCTTAAATTTCTTTGATCTTGTAGAGTAATTCTACTAAGGCTTGATGGTTTATACACAGATTTTTCCATTCTTTTGTCAATTTTTGGAGCCCACAAGTTCTGCTGGAGATGTATATTTTTTCCACTACTCATAACATTTACTTTTTCCACTATTTAATGAAACTAAATATGCTTTGGAGAGGAGTTGAGAGAACAACACGTAGTCGTAGCATCTCAAATCTATCCACCAACATACTTACCACAAGTAATCTTTCGGTGCTCATTGGCAAATACCTTTACAAGCTCTCCCTGCAAAGGAAAAAGGATGCAAATTATTAATAGGACAAAGAGCAAGTTGCAGGCAGAATCGAACTCAGGGCTCCCTGACCACACTCATTTCTCTCATGGCATGGACTATGCAAATTAAACCAATCAGAGTGAACTTCATATTTTCCCCCCCCAAAAAAAAAAAGAAGAGTGAACTTCATGGCTCGTTTACTGGTGATATAAATTCTGTTGCAAAAATAATAGTAGCTCATGAACGTAATCTGAGAATGAAAAATCTAGAGATTGGAGGGACTGATTTGACATACCCAAGATCACGTCTTCCCATTGGAGTTCTTTATCATGCTTGTCTGATAATTACTCTTTCAACGATAATTGTTTTAATTAGGAAACATTTATTTCCCATTGTTTTTTCTATTTCCTTTTTTTAAATAAGAAATCAGATAAGTATTCATTATCCACATTTTATTTCCCCTTGTTAGATTCTGCTTTAGTTTTTGCTCTTTTTCCATTGGAGTTCTTGATCTATTATGGCTCCTTCTAACTCAACACAGAGAAATTGAGGTTTCTTCATACACATAGAATGAACTTGACAACTAACTTCCAAGTTTCTGGCCAAAAGACAGTAAAATTGAAAACATAAAAGAGAGGAGGCGTGGTGGAGGGATGTGAGTGTGGGTTGGACAAGGTATTCTGGTATTTACTAGTGTTCCTAGTGAAAAATAGTTTGAAATTAAGTGAGTGAATCAGATACTTCCTTTTTTTCTTTTGGTGATAGATGGGTAAAACAGATACTTAAAAATTCATTAAATATATTTATTGTGAGTCRGATGCTACACCTTGCGCCTTCTGTTATCCAAAGGTTGTACTTCAATAGCTAGATAGGTGTCAACATCATCTGCAGTAACGCGATAGTTTGGTTGCTTTGCCCCTATTATTTAAAATAACATAAGATTAAAAAAATTATATATGTGTGTGTGTGTGTGTTAGGAAAAAAATGTATCGCACATGGAAGAAGTGATACAATACCTTCAATGTAATTAACAGATCCATCCTCCAAATGCCGTACCCACTGCAATTTGAAATCAAGGGGCATTAAATACAACATGATAGTTAAGTGGCTCAATATTAATTCTTGAACTTAGCAGCCTCATATATTTTATGGCTCCTAACATTCCATAATTGARGTGTAACAGAAGCATATCTGGGAGCACCATTTGACAGCGTCATGCATGGGAAATGAGATAGGGTGAAGCTATTCTTGTCTTTGGGCTGACACTAGAGCACTTTAACAGGTTGGATTTGGATTTTTTATTAAATTTTTTAATACATAGAGGACATCTCTAATTTATTTTAAGATTTAGAGTTAATATGTGATCCAAAAGTTGTAAAAAGGGAGGAACAGAGAAGACCATCTCTAAGTCGCATAGTTAGGGATGTCATAAGTTTCTTGCTTGTAAGATTTCACCTATTTAATAAATTCTATTTCTCAAAATGATAAAAGATAAATACTTTGAAACACGATTTATCCCTGATCATTGTAAAGTTACAAAAATATAGCAACATAACATTTTTTTTTAACAAGATACAAACTTTTTATTGATAAATGAAAAGGAACAATATTGTTCAATGATACAAAGTCCCGGTAGGAACATAATATAAGAAACTCCCCGTAGAAAAATAAATCTCAAGAACTACCCCCTTCTCTCAGAAAATTAAGAAAATCCTTAACCCATCAAAATTTGAAAATGCTTCCCAATTTGAATAATTACATTATAGTGATAACTGCAAACGAACTTTCTTTCATTCCACATGCACCACACCAAAGCTATTATAGCATTAACCCATAAAATCTTAGCTTTACATTTAAATTTCACACCATGAAGAAAATGCAAAATACTTTCATTTGAGCTTCACTAAAATCCCAAGAAACACTGAATAATTTGAATATGTCATCTCAAAATGTCATCTCAAAATTTGAATAATTACATTATAGTGATAACTGCAAACGAACTTTCTTTCATTCCACATGCACCACACCAAAGCTATCATAGCATTAACCCATAAAATCTTAGCTTTACATTTAAATTTCACACCATGAAGAAAATGCAAAATACTTTCCTTTGAGCTTCACTAAAATCCCAAGAAACGCTGAATAATTTGAATATGTCATCTCAAAATGTGGACAAAGCAAAGTTATGCATCCATGATCCAACAAATTTAGCTACTAAAAAAGCAACTTTTTACTTTAACGTTTATCTCAAGAATGTCAGTTACCAAGAATAGAAAAGATTGAAACAAGGTATAATATTGGGTTCGTGAAGATGAACCTCAAAATTACAGCTAGTAGTTCCATTAATTGAGTATCCACATGCTTGGAGCTCTTGTCCTGGAAAAGCTTCACCAGATATTTGGAGGGCTTCAATAGCAGGCAATGGATCATCATCTGAAGCCAAAAGTGAATCCCATTTAATATGAACTATTTAAGACTGACATGCTAACAACAAAAACAGGGAGGAAAATATTTGCCTTCAGAAAATGAAGGTGAAGGTTCCTCAAGGACTGGAGGCAGAATTGGAGAATGAGATGAGCTTGGCTCGTCGAGAGTGGCAACAGGGGGAGATTCCCGAGAACTCCAGTTGGTGAGAGGATCTCTATCTGTTTGGTGTACAACATCCGGGTCATCCATCTCACTGTTGCTTACAGGTTCACGAAATGTCACCTGTTTGTTTGTTGCTTCACTGTAACGTGGGCCAGGTAAATTATCAGAAGTAAGTTTTAAAGGAATAGTGTGAAGAGCATCAGTAGGAACATAAGCAATGAAAATCAATGTCATTCAATACAATTTTTTAAGATATAAACTCCCGGAGGGAGTCGAGAAAACCATTAAAAACAATACAAAAGAGAACAAACRAAAAGACAATTCAAAATTAAGTGAAAACCAATCTGTGAAGAACCATAGGCTTGCTCATGAAGAATGATAACACAGCAGCCAAAACAAATCTCCGATCAGGGAAGAGAAGAAATCATACTCCAATTCCCACTCAAAAAGCAAACTCCAACCTTCTTTTGGATCTATCTTCTTCATAAAGAGCTAAATTTTTTAGCCTAAATTCATGGCCGAAATTCAAACACCAAATCTTGCAATTCTTCTAAAATCATGGCCGCAAAGAAGAATAGATATAATAACAAAGTCCTCAAAATGTGAATCAACCCAATTGAGCTCTCTAGATGAAAAATGCTGAAATGCATAATGAAAGTCCTCAATCTCCTTAAGGCCTTCATTCTCCTTGAAGAACAAAGGACCCAAATTTGAATTCAAAGCTCAATTGAGGCACTTCCTCAAAAACTGCCTTTGCAATTCAAAAGCACTTTCTTTTCTCCTTGGTTGGTGTGTACCTCTTTCTTTTCTCCTTTTCAATTTTTTCAAAATCCACTCACATCCCCAAGGCCAAAGCCTAATTCTCCATAACTATTTTGTTCTTTTTCTTTTCTTTTCTCTTTTCCTCAAAATTAAACTCTCTCCCAAATCATTCTTCTTCTCCTCCTTTATTTTTCTTCATTCTTCTTCTTCTCCCTTCTCCTTTATTTTTCTCCATTATTCGGCGCAGTTTTGACTTCTTCATTTTTTAAAATTCGGTTTCGGTTTCGGTTTGACTCTCAAACCGTGAACAACCCTACCATGCATTATTCAAGTGCTTGGAAATGTTTGTCCGAGGGCAACGAGAGCAACTATTAGCAAAACCAACTATTATGGTTCCGAACCAATTGAAAGGATCGGAACCATAAATACTATCTATCACCATGCGCCAAAGGGCATGAGGTTCATGGCAAAACCTCCATCCCCACCTTCTACATGGCAAGACCACCATTTTCTGTATGAGCTGCAACCGAAAGCCAATTGGCTAAATACTTCAGTTTTCCTTCACTATGACCTTCCTAGAAGGAGGCTCTTATAAGCTTTTCCATTTGCTTTCGTATAGGCACCGGCACTTGGAACAAAGACATATAGTAAAGTGGAAGGTTGTTCAAGACTACAGCACAAAGTGTCATTCTCCCTCCTTTTTTTTTATAAGAAACAATTTCATTGATGTACCTACGAAAAAAGAACCCTTCAATGGTTCTTTATCCGTCCATTTGTTCATTGTACGGCAGTTCTTGTTGTTCACTCTTTGTTAATTGGTCTGAGGCTTGCACCGAAGGCGGGTCTTCTTTGGCGCAATGGAGTCAAAGCTTTGTTGTCCGACATTTGGTTTGTAAGGAATCAAATGATTTTTTAAGAGAAAAGAAGAGCTTCAATTGATGTTTTCAACTTAGCCAAGTTTAAGACTTCTCAATGGTGTGCTTTTTCTAATTTATTTGTTAATTGTTCTTCGAATATAATTAGTTCAAACTGGGAGGCTTTTATAACTCCCCCTTAATTTTTGTTTCTGTTGTTTATTGTTCGTTCACATTTTCACTCCTTCAGGGGTTTGTATCTCTAAACAATTTTCTGTTCCTTTTCATTATATCAATGAAAAGTTTGTTTTTTGTTAAAAAAAAATAAAATAAAAATTTGATGTATGAAATTACAAAAAAGAGGGGAGGTAAATAAAACCCCAAAAGCCAATGGAGTTACATGGAACTTCTCCAATTGGTTAAAAGTGTAACCATACTATATGAGTAAAAAAGTGAAGATGTTTTACACCAAGACAYAGCAAGGAAAATGATATTGTCAAAGAGCCTAACGAAAGCTAGATTCTTTTCGGTGAAGAGTCTAATGGTTCCTTTCATTCCGAAATGTCCACAAAAAAGCTCTAATGATGTGCTTCCACATGATCGCCTTTTCATTCTTGAATGGGTGGCCGGCAAGAACATAAGTGAGCAGAAGCTTAACATCGTTTGGGAAGGCAACTTTCCAATTGAAAGCAGGAAGGATCTCATTCCTAAACTTTGTTGCAATGGGGCAAGTGAGGAAGAGATGAGGTTGTGTTTCCTCATTTCTTTTACAAAAGATGCACCATTGGGGAGAGAGGGTAAGAAATGGTAACCTCCGCTGAATTTTGTCATTTGAGTTAATGGCCTTATGAGCAAGCTCCCAAGTGAATAATTTAATCTTTAATGGGTAGGTTTCACCCATAGTCCATATTAACTTTTGCAAGGGAGGAGGAGGTGTAAGAGGCCTTTTTTGTCAAGTCTGTGAGGAGAGATTTGGTTGTAAATTTCCCCCTTTGTTCTAGATGCCAAAACCAAGTGTCTTCGACAGAACTAAGATGGATGGAAGATAGATGGTTGGAGAGAATAACCCATTCTTCTATGTCTCCTGAAGCCCAAATTCCAAGAACCAAGGTTGCTGTTCCATACATCCATCACTGTTGTTTTCTTTCTAAGGGAGACGGTGTATAGATGAGGGTAAAGAGAGGCCAAGGGGGTGTTGTGTAACTATGCGTCAGACCAAAAGGATGTAGATGTCCCATTTCGAACATGACTGGTTATACACGATCATAGCTGAGATTTTTTTTGATATGAAACAAATATTTCATTGATGGTGTGAAATATACAAAAGGCCACATGGGCAATTACAAAAAAGCCTTCCAGCTTGTAATAAGTTCATTTAACGAGTAGCTATTGAAGGGGGTAGAAACATTTACACCAACCAAGAGCTAGAGTAGTAACCCTATCAAAAAAGATGTTAAAAGGGAAGCGCTTTGTCGTTGAAGACCCTATTGTTTCTTTCCAACCAAAGACTCCAATGGAAGGCCCGAACAAACTGGATCCACAAGATCATTATTCCTTTCTTGAAAGGATGACCTGCCAAAAGTTGATCAAGGAAGATTGTTGGTTTGTTGTGTAGTAGTGTCTTCCATCCAAATGTAGAAAGGAGATMATTCCAAAAATGATTTGCATATATGCAACGAATAAATAGGTGGCCCTGTGTCTCTGATGCATCCAAACAGAAATGGCAGCAGCTTGGGGAAAGGGTATAAAATGGAAGTTTTTTCTGGACCCTATCATGAGTGTTGATCGCCCATGACTAAGCTCCCAACAGAAAAATTTTACTTTTCTAGGGCATCTCCCTTGCCAAATCCAAGGGAAAAAAGTAGTGGTCGATAAGGTTGTGTTTGTAGTGAGGATACGGTAGGCCGATTTTGTGGAGAAGGTACTATTGGTTTCAAGGGGCCAAAACCATTGGTCAGCAAGGGAGGTGGGCTTGTTTTCAGAAAGGATATGGGAGAGGTCCATCCAATCAGTAAACTCCTCCTTTTTGAGATGTCTTCGGAAATTGTATTCCCAGGAGGATGTGGTTTGTGACCATAGATCAGAGATAGTGGCCGCCTTGTTTGATGAAATGGCATAGAGGCTTGGGAAGAGGCTGTCCAAAGAGCCTTGAGAAAGCCATTTATCGTGCCAAAAGCTGAGCCGACTCCTTTTCCCCACTCTACAAGTAGCATAAGTCTTGATGATGCTAGTTTGTTTGTAGATTCCAGTCCATGGTCCCCTATGCAAACTGTTTTTGATGGGTGGCCATATAACAGAGAGAGATCCACAATATTTAGCCGCAATGAGCCTCCTCCATAGCTGTGTAGGTTCAGTGATAAATCTCCAAATCCATTTCGATAATAAGGCTCGGTTCCTATGAATGATATTTCCAACACCTAGGCCTCCTTCGTCTAATGGCAGTTGTGTACGGGTCCAATTGATGAGATGTGGTTTACCATTTAAGCTTGGTCCTTCCCACAGAAAGTCTCAATCCACCATGTCGAAAGCCTTCTCAAGGTCAAGTTGGATAACCACACCCTCTTCTTTTCTCACTTTCCAATCATCTATAATTTCATTTGCAATGAGTGAAGAGTCGAGGATCTGCCTACCTTCAACAAAAGCAGATTGGTGATCGGTAATGGTGTGGGGCAACACCCTTTTGAGTCTTTCAGATAAGACACGAGCGAGGATTTTATACGCGCAAGGTATGAGGCTGATAGGTCGGAAGTCATGGACTGTTTTTGCTTGTCTCCGTTTGGGGAGGAGGCAAATATAGGTATCATCGGGCGAGGATTTTATACACGCAGGGTATGAGGCTGATAGGTCGAAAGTCATGGACTGTTTTTGCTTGTCTCCGTTTGGGGATGAGGCAAATATAGGTATCATTGAGAGCTTCATTGATGATTCCTTTTTGGAAAAAATCTTGGAACATTGCCAATAAATCAAATTTGATAATGTTCCAGGATTTTTTGAAAAATTCTGCAATGAAACCGTCTGGCCCCGGAGCTTTATCATTGCCAAGGCAGCCGACCGCTTTGTAAATCTTTCCTCCGTGAAAGGGAGCTCCAGCCAAGTGGAGTTTTCGTCTGTGATAGGGTCCCATGGAAGGTTGCTGGGGCAACATCGCTGTCCGGGTTTCTTGGTATAGAGGGTTGTATAGAAATCAATAAATTCCTTCTCAATATCCACAATTTGCGTAAGGCTATTACCTTCCCTTGAGAGTATTTCAATAATGGTGCTTCTTCTCCTTTTATTTGCAAGGAACCGGTGGAAAATTTTGGTATTTTCATCCCCCTCATGAAGCCACTTTTGCTTACATCTCTGCCTCCAGTAAATCTCTTCTTTAGCAGCCAGAGAGAGGAGATCCTCTCGGATAGTACTTCGCTCTAGATCTTTGGCCGGGGAAAGGGTGTGGGCGCCTTCCATCTCATCTATAGAGGACAGGGCTTTGATGAGCTTATCCTTTTGGGAATGTATACACCCGAAATGCTCCTTGTTCCACAGCTTCAAAGCAAACTTCAAGGATTTGAGCTTCATCATCAATCCATGACCCGGCCATCCATGGATGGGATTGTTGTTCCACCAAGACTCAAGGAACGGCTTGAAAGATTTGTGTGCGAGCCACATATTCTCAAATCTGAAAGGAGTAGGGCCACAATTTGTCTGACCGAAATCCAAGAGAATAGGGAAATGGTCAGATGTGGTTCTGTCTAAACATTTAGCAAAGGGCATCCCAAGTTTGTCAGCGCAGCCTTTAGTTAGGAGAAAACGATCAATAAGAGACAGTGTTTTAGAGGCGCACCCAGGCGAGCGCCTAAGGCGAGGGGCGAGGCGATTTCGCCTGGGTGCGCCCTGAGTGGTGCCAAGGCGACCACCTTCAACCGGGAGCTCGCCTTGGCGCGCCTCACTGCGCCTTGGCACGCCCTCGCTTTGTCCTCTCTTCATCTTTTGTTTATTTTCATGATGAGGTGGGTTTTTATCAAGTTAAAATGATTTAAAATTTAAAAAAAAAAGAAGATATATGCGTCCGCCTTCAACCAGGCGCTCATAATCTTAATAACAAAGGAAAGCTACTCAAATCTCTTAATAACAAAGAAAGCTTCAGTAAACTCGTGCTGTAAATAAGAGAAGCAAATACAATGAGAACCTTTTCAATTTCTGAACCATCAAAGAGGGAGAAGGGAATAATGTCCTCTTGGGAATCTGAACCATCAACCCATGACTGCTCCATGAACTAATTAAAAGGAAGTCTACAAACAGACTTTTCRAATTCTGCGACAAGATTGCTAATGTGACCATTACGGTAAAACTCCTCAAACATTCTTAGAAAATCCGATATGAGAAATGACCTCTACTGTGAACTTTGCACCAATTAAAGCCATGTATAAGACTCTTATCATTGAATGTATCGAAAAAGAGAGATTTGTTACCAAATGTGTRGTGGTTCCCTTCAATCCATTGTGTCTAAGAAAAACTCTCACTACCTGCACCCATAGGATCTCGTTTCCTCTAGTGAAGGGATGACTCACTGAGATTGATGAGACAAGGGCTCTCATATTAGCTGGGAGAGGAGCCTGCCCACCCAAGGTTAAAAGGAAGGTACCCAAAATTGCTAGAATTGGACCATGCTTTATTTTGAGGCTGACAAAAACCAAAATCTTCTATKTTTTCAATGTGATTCAGTTACCATTGCTAGAATGCTCTGTTTGGGGGGCTTAGAATGAGTTGGGTCAGACATTTAATGCTTAAGCTATTGAGAAAACAGGAAAAACTAAACAGGTGAATGTAGTTGGTGCACGCTTGTGTGAGCTGTGGCTTCAGTGAAATAATAGAATATTTGTGGGAGAAAGGAAGTTTTTGGTTTGTGCTAGATGGTATACAGCAGAAAGCATGAAGTGTTACACACCTCTTCAGCATTAGGTTTAATGGGAAAGGGAAGTTTTTGCAGGTGCATGTGTACTGTGCGACTAATAAAGAGAATTAGGTAAAAATTTTAGGCTTCGTATAGAGATTGTTTGGAACACTTTGCAGAAAGAGTTTTTTAGCTCCTCATATTTTGCTATTTATTTCCATCAGAGGGCTTCTTTGTACTCCTCATTGGTTCTAGGAGAGGTGGTCTTGTACGTCCCTTCCCATGTGACTGCTCTCCAATTTCAATAGAAGTCTCTGATTACCAGCCCCCACTCCAAAGAAGAAAATATATGTGCACTATAGAATTAGTGAACAAGGCAGTCCAATATATCTATAATCTGAAAATATCGCCCACAGCATAATTGAACAAATTCCAAAAGTGGGGTATAATSGAAGTGAAAGACCACCCAAATTATTGATTGGAAATTAAGATCCATCCCATATGCAGCTGTTTGTTGGAATCTTTTCTTCCAGATGTTCCAATTAGCATGAACATGGAATCGTGAGGCTGCTAATAATATTTTTCAGATTCTACATGGTGTTGGATTGGAGCCTAAAGCTAATCTACTTTGGATTAATGGGTTTAAGGCTATCATCTCAAAATTATGGTTCGAGAGGAATCAAAGGATTTTTTAAGATTCTTGTCGTCCGTCATTGGAATGCTTCAACATTGCCAAATTCAAAGCTGCTCAATGGTGTGCTCTTTTCGATATTTTCTCTTCGTATTCCCCTAGTATGATTTGTATGWATTGGGAGGCCTTTATTTCTCCATTGTAGTATAGTCCTAGTTTTATTTTCTATTTCTTGTTTTTYTCTATCACTCCTTCAGGAGTTTGTATCTTTGAACAATTTTGTTCCTTTTCATATATCAATAGAAGTTCGTATCTTGTTCAAAAAATTAAGATCGCCACTCTTGAGAAAATTATTGTAATTGAACATAAGATGATAAGGGGAGTTCCAAAACAGAATGAAGTTACACGTCATTCAATGAGATAAATTAATATTGTAAATCAATATTCATCTCTGGACAATACTAACGCATTTGGCATGCAACATAAATATGCAATGAAAGCAGAACGCACCAACAATGGAGATGGTTGTTATTGTATTCAGTTCAGTAGCAGTCTTCATGTGACCAGGCTCACCTGCTTGCATGAAGTGAATACCTCCCCAAATCATCTGGTTCCAAGTTTTTTGCAACATCAACACCTAAACCAATCTGATGATGACTTGATAGATCCCAATCAGCTGTTGTCTGAGCATCAGAAGAAGAAACTGGGATCTTCCCGTTCCAGTATGAAGGTTGAGGAACCAGTTCAAGCCCATTTTTAGTCTGGCATAAAGTTAAGGAAATTAAGAAGGAAAAAAAGTTACTTCAAATCGGAGGTWTAACTAGAAGATGTGAGCATACTGAAGCAGTTAAGGTTGCACCAACTGAGTGGAAAGGTGACTGTTGTGCAAAACTCGAGTGGCTTGCATCAGAGCGCCAAGGTGTTAATTGATACTGYGACTCTTTCAATTTTGTCTATAACCAGAGTCAGAGACCAGAACGATTAATGGAAGTAGCAAAATGAAAGATCAAATTACAGTTTCTGATGTAGTAGTTGGTTGTTATAAAAGGCTTTCCTACATAAGTTGTAGCTTATTATTCTAATTGTTTAGTTAGTTGATAGTTACTTCACAGTAACTTGTTTTACCATGTATTAGTTGATAGACAACCTCTATAACTAGGGGTTGATCTCTTTTATGAAAGCTATTCTAAGATCTCTTCAAGAAACCATTGTGCTAGTGTGCATCAGTTTCCCTTGCTATCATTGATCTATTAAATGCACAGTACCTCAGTGAGAAGGAGTTTCTCCTGCAAGTGCTTAAATAGAATCTGCAAGAATACATAAACTTCCCGGAGTTACTTTTCCATTGTATTTAAATTGAACAGGCTTAAAAGCAGCTATAAGTTATATAATAGTGAATAAACTATCTAGGTAAAATTCATGTATCTTTCCTATACAAGTTATATAGGACTATGAAAGGATAGTGATAGGTCCTATATTTACTTAGACATTCTCCAAGAGGAAATTACAACCAGTCACGCTAATGACAAATTCGAGGGGGTCATCAATCTCTCCTACACCAGTGGTCCAATACAGAACTTCACACAAAGACATACGCAACTATAACTCAGAACCAAACACAAAATATGAACAACATAACATAACTGACTATGGAAGTTACAACCACCTCTTCTTTTTAAAARAACAATTATTTCATTATAAAAAGAGATTACAAAAGGAAGGGAGATGTGACATCCTCGCTACAACAATGGGATTATAAAAAATATTCCCCCAAATATTTGCCTCAAGCCATTATTTTTTTATTTTTTTTTAACAATAAACAAACTTTTCATTGATAATATGGAAAGGAAGAAAAAGTTCAAGAATACAAGCTCCCAGAAGAAAAGCAACCAAATGTAAGAACCAAAATACAACAAAATAGACGAAATTTGAAGCCCAAGAAAAATCAAAAAGCTAAGAGATACTGAAAAAACTTTCAACAACAAAGCTTGTCAAACCAAAATGACTGTTTGTTGAGGAGGAAAAGACTACCTACTGAGGAGGAAACCAAAACAACTGCTTAATATAAACTGACCGCCAGAACGAAGAAGCAAAGAAAGTGAAACCTCCCTTCAGGGCCTTCGCCGAGAAAAGACCAAAAGAACCAAAAGATCTGAACCCTCAAAACTTGCTGCAAAGCGGAACCAACCAAAAATCTGATACCCTTAATTAAAATCTATCTATTCAGTGATTGGAACTAGGGTAAAGCCATTATTACAGAACTSTTTAAAGATAGAGCATCAAGATGAAGCATAAATTCTAACAAGGTCGGAGAAAGTGTCTTGGGTGGTGTCCTCCCCTTGAGAAGTTCTTTTTTATCCTTCAAACCACAATCTTCCCGTAATTTCTTGTTCTTTAATTTTCAATACAATTTCAAAATCTTGTCATCTAGTTTCTCACATAAATTACAATTCTAACTCGTTCAAAGTTCACAGATTTAAAGGTTCACCTTGACATTGCTGATAATGGACTGAGCATCAGGAACAGGAGGCTGCAGAGAATATTCCGCAAGAAGAGGCAGCAAAGATGATACAAATGTAGTTCTCTCTTGCTGTGCTTCCTGATAGAACCAGATTAGAACTGTGGAGTTAATTAGAGTTCATATTATAAAAATAATTGCAGTTGGTATTTTAATGGTTCTTAGATTTTTATCACTAGTCAAGGACAAGAAGATTAGGCATTATGAAAAACAGCCCCACGTGAGAAATGAGATAGCTAGGAAAGAACCTGCAATGCATATGTAAGACGTATATTTTCCTCAATTATGTCTTGTCTGTATGAGAGAGCTTTAGAAGCAGCATCAACAAGGTCTTGTTGTTGTTGATCAAAGGCCTAATTAAATGGACACCAAAGAGGGAAAGAAGTCCAATAGCAGAGCACCAATGAGAATGGACACGATGCAAACGATTGAAGTAAAAAGTTTAGGGAAGGTTATTGACAGTGAATCGAGAAAAGCCATGCTTACCAAACGCATATAGGCAATACGTTTTTCCAGAACATATTTTTCATTTCGTATTTGTGCTTCCTATTGCAATAAGAATTATCAGTAGCTCCCGAGTTAAATAAATCCTAACAAAAACGGATATTACAATAAAATCATACTCATCTACACAATGTGTTAAGATAGTCAATACGGTTCACTTACCTTGATAGAATAATCAGCAAGATGCTTGCGTAACTGCACAATTTCATCTTCATGTTCCTGGACTTTAACAACAAGATCCTGAATATGAAACACAGGTCAGAGGGCTTCCATGCAAAAGAAAATAGGGCTAGAACCAAGGGATAAACCTGCTTCCAGAGACTCTTGGGATTRTTTGCTTCAGCCTTTGACATCAGGCCATGTCCAGACAACTTAATCTGTGGATCATATTCTCCATCCACTGGAAACCTGAAAAGTCACAAAATAGTTTTCATATCCTATGTGTAACCCTCGTGTGGGGTTCCCTCCACCCCGGCCCCTAGGTTGTCACCTTTTTTGTCTTTAATATATTTGTTCTCGTTTCTCATCAAATATACATATACATATATGCTATGTTTTATTAAACTRAAAACATCATTTGGCCAATAAGGAAGAATCACATATTTTATACTTGCCTGCTAGCAGAGAAGGATGTTGTAGATGGTGAAGAGAACTGCGAGTAACCAGCATTATCAACTGAAGGCTGAACACCCGGAAGAGCATTCACTATTTCGTCAGACTTGCCGTCCGCATAACGAGATTCTTTATCAATACGCATGGAAACTTCATCTTTTTGCTCAACATCTCGATGGACAACTAGTGTTCCATGTGAATCAACTGCAGAAATGTTATTCTTAAACCTATGCCTTTCATTATCGACTGAATTATCTGATTGATGACCCCCATTTGATCCATGGTCATTCTCATTCCACTGGTCTGTGGAATGAAACCTTCGAGCCAAAGATTCATCAACCTTCTGCTACATTTCAATGAAAAGATGATAGGATGTCAAGAACAAATTATTAGATACAATTGAACAATACATCGTCTGTAAGCAAATAACAGAGAGCAAGCTCAATATCCCAAAAATAAGGAATCATAACAACTCACAATCAAAGTGTATGAAGACAAATTTCAAATAGTGCATTGAACATAGAGATAACTTGACAAGCTAATGAATTCCATAATATGTTTATAAGAAACTAAGTTACACACCAACAGCAATTATAGTTGACGGTAATCGGTGCAGAAATGTGTTAGAATATGAAAAACAATTGGGTTAAATGGGGATTTAATTTGGTATTRTAGTTAGAGGTTCTATGTTCAGACCCTATAATATTATTTCCCCYCCACCTCTCTCTCCCTTTCTTTTCACCATAGTGGGAGATGCTTAGTTCATTCTTGCTACGAAAGGAACATCCTAAAAGGTCTTACTGTAGGCCAAAATTCTATAGAGGTAACACACCTTCAGTATGCAGACGATGTACTGATTTTTAGTACTTGTTCACCTAAGTTGATGGGAAATTGGGTGGGGTCTGATTCAAATTTTCCTTACTATGAYGGGGCTTTCATTGAATGTTGCTAAAACTGCAGTGATAGGAATTAATTGCAGTGAGGCAGATGTGAGTTTCTGGGCCTCTGTTTTCGGATGTAAGGCAAAATCCTTTCCCTTATCCTATCTTGGTTTCCCTCTTGGAGGAAATCATATAATGCCAATCTATTGGGGAGCAGTGGTGGACAAAATGCACAAGAGACTAGAAAAATGGAGATCTTTGTTGCTATCAAAGGGGGGTCAATTAACTCTAGCACAAGCAGTTTTGAACAGMATCCCGATCTATTTTTTTCAATCCTAAAAGCTCCTAAGTCGGTGATCTCGACCATGGAGAAACTCATGTGAGACTTCATTTGGAATGGTGGAAGACATAGACCAATTGGAAATCTTGTGAAATGGTCATGGACTGCCTTGCCTCACAAACAGGGGGTCTTGGTATTGGCTCCCTTGGATTAAGGAATAAAGCTCTCCTCATGAAATGGCTTTGGYGCTTAGCAACGGAAAAAAAATAGTTTTTGGAGGAAGGTGATAGCTTCCATTTATGGGGAGGATTCACATGGTTGGATGCCTCTGCCTTTGCAAGGGTCTTCTATTGGAAGACCTTGGATAGATATACAGAACAACCTAGAGGCCTTCACAAAGCTCACTTTTTTTGAAGTTTCAAGTGGGGACTCGGTGAGATTTTGGGAGGATAGGTGGATTGATCCTTCCCCCCTTTCTTCTTTGTTCCCTGATTTGTACAGCCTTCCCACTAAAAAGAACCATCCTGTGGCAGCTTGCTGGGTTACCGAGGCTTCAACTTGGGATATCGGGTTGAGAAGGAATCTTTTTGATAGTGAGATCGATAGATGGGCATCTCTCATTGATAAATTAGAAGGTATGGTTCCAGGCCAAGGCAGGGATCGTTTATGGTGGAAGACAGATAGTAAAGGTTGTTTCACAGCGAAATCAGCTTTTATAGCTTTGACGGCTCCCTACCCTAAATTGAACACGACCACAACTTCTATGATTTGGAATTTTAGGATTCCAAAAAAGGTGAAATTTTTCCTATGGACTCTCTTTTATAGGAGCACAAACACAGTCGAGAGAATACAAAGAAAGCTCCCCCATTGGACGCTCTCCCCTCCGGTTTGTGGTCTCTGCCTAAGAAATTCAGATTCGGTGGATCATATTTTCATCCACTGTTTTTTTCCACTCGAGCTTGGAACTGTATGGCTTCGCTTTTGGAGTTTTCCTTCTGTCTTCCTAAACATATAGATGACTTCATAGCGGAAGGATTTGGTGGGGTGGCGCTCAAAGGCAAAGCTGCGGTCCTATGGCACTGTGCAGCGAGGGCTCTTGGTGGGTCTTCCTAATTTCAGTCCCTTTAGATTCTTTTTGTGTGAATACAAAGCATACAGCTTCTTGGTGGGCCACAATCCACTAGAAGGCTTTTGGAAACTACAGTCTCTTTTTTATTTCACAAGATTGGAAGAATGCGATTGTATAGTTCTCTTTGGGGAGGGTTCTCTCTACCCTCCGCCTTTAGGTTGTTCTCGCCTTTTTGGGCTCTTTTGATTTGAATGCACTCTCTTTGTTTCTTATCAAAAAAATATATATATATATATTGATAAACACCTATTGAGACTTGTACAAATTTCCAAGGCAATAATTCCAAGGCAATAATGGAAGGGGAACGAGGGCCTGTTATCTGCCTTGGATTGAGGTTATCACTCTTTTGTTATCCTAATTTCATATTATTTGGAACAAGGGAGAGAGGGAGAGCTCTCCCCCTCCTTCCCTCTTCGTGGCCAGCAAAGGTCGCCAAAGGCAGTGATGGCTAGCGAGGACTAAGATGGCAACTCACCAGAGGAAGGGAGGAAGAAGAGGGTGAAATGAAAGGAGATAATTTGGAGGGAAAAAAAACAGCGAAAGAGAAAATTTCAGTCATTAAAAAATTATTAAATTAATATACAACAATTTAACTACCACGTCATTTTAACATTAGTCAACTAATGGTCGAAGTAGCTTAGAGACCTTTTTTTAACAAGATATGAACTTCAAGACCATTTAGAACCGGTACTCAAACTTTAGGGACCAAAAGTGTAAGATGTCCATTTTGAAAATTCGATGACCAAATAGACACTTACCTCGGATCTCAGAGACCAAAAGTACATTTTTCCCTATGAAATTTACAAAAAGCAAAACCCTATCCAATGAAGTAACAAAAACTTCTTCAATTGGATGAAAGAGTGTTCAAGCTATAATTGTTGGGAGGAGAATCATTTCTGCACAAAGTATTATTTTCCCTCAAAAAGTCTATAATTCCTCTCTCTCCAAACTGTCCATGTGAAAGGTATGTTGATTTGTAGCCAAAAGGAATCCTTTTCGGCTTGAAGGGTTGTGACTGAGAGTTGACGTCAACCAATCCCTACGTCAACCAATCCCTTGTGTTGTCGGTGAGACGAACTCCATCCAAAAATAGAAAAGAAATGCTTCTAGATCTTTGAGGAGAAGGGACAATATATAAAAATATGACATTGAGATTCACATTCCGTGTTACATAAACAGAACCATGATGGAGAAAGGCAGAAGGGGGACAATAAAGATGATAAAGATGCCTATTCTTTTTAAGTTTGGTTGTGTTTAACCATCCCTTCCAAAAGGTTTCTTCGGTTCCCTTTGGATTTCGTGTTGATTCCCAGGTTAACAGTGAGAGACCCCTGTGGTMAATACTTATGTGAGGAGGGGTAAAGGGGGAAATTCCCTTAGCTAGAGTCCAAGAGGGAACTTTGTGGGTAGGGAGTACTTAAGTTTTGTATTTTCCTAGAATGTTTTATGTCTTATCTTTTGTAAGGATTTGTCCTTGGAGGGAGAGCTCCAACCCTCTCGAACGGTTGGTACTGTGTAAGCCTTAGGGCATTGACTCTTTTGCTTCAAGTATCATTAAGTGGGGAAGATACCTTACAATTTGGTATCGGAGCCTCGTCCTGGGGAAATCAATCAAGATGACACAAAAGAATCTCGAGGAGCATTGTGAAAGCAATGAGAAAGAACTAGAGGATGTCAATGAGAAAGAACTAGAAGAGGTAAAAGAGCACTTGAATTCAATTGTTAATCACATTGAAGAACATGGGAAAGCAGTGGCCATGCTTGTCTCGGAGTTCTCAGCTTCTAAGTCAAGGGAAGCTTCAGCATCATAGGGAGAGACCTCAGGCCAGAAGCGAAAGGTACCAGAGGAAAGAGGCAAGTTCGACGGAGGAGACCCTTCAGAAAAATGGGAAGATGGCCAGTACGATCGTAGCAAGTTTAAAAAAGTGGAGATGCCGGTGTTTTCCGGTGAGGACCCAGACGGATGGTTGTTTAGGGCAGAACAGTACTTCCACATACACCGCTGGACACTGAAAAAATGACGGTGGTCGTGATTAGCTTTGACGACACCGCTGGACACTGAAAAAATGACGGTGGTCGTGATTAGCTTTGACGGAGCGGCTCTTACATGGTATTGGTGGGAAACCAAGGATCAAGATTTTTTGAGTTGGTACGATCTCAAGATTAGGCTCTTTGTGTGTTTCCGACCGTCGTAGGAGGGGAGCCTCTGCACTCGATTTCTCGCTATACGACAAGAGGGGACAATCATGGAATATTGCAGGTTGTTTGAAGAATTGGCAGCGCAGGTACAAGGATTGTCAGACGAGGTATTGGAGGGGTCTCCACCCCCTCATTCGGGCCGAAATCCTAAGTTGGGAAATCACTGGGTTGAGCAGAGTCATGAAAACGGCCCAACTCATCAAAGATCGTAATGCAGCCGTACAGCAGTTTAATGAGGCCTCCAAGGGAAACTGTAATGGGTCAACCCAATATAGCCCAAAAAGCAACCTAAAAGTTGTCAACCCTGCGCCTACCACTCGCACAATCACCCTAACAAGGAGACCCTCAGCACCTTCCATGGGTACGATCGCTGCAAAAAAGGACGGAAATTTCAAAAAATTTCCTGAGACGGAATACCTTACACGCAAAGAGAAAGGATTGTGTTTTCAATGTGATGAAAAGTACCCTATAGGGTACCGATGCAAGAACCAAGAATTGAGAGTGCTAATGGCTCACGACGATGAAGAAATGGAATCACCAATGGAATACGAAACCCAGGAACGAGAGACGACGCTGGAAGTGATGAGCGAGATAACAGAGTTGTCCTTGAATACGGTGGTTGAGTTCTCAACTCCGAAAACGATGAAGTTAAAAGTGGAAATCGAGCAAGCGGTCGKGGTGGTGCTCGTTGACTGCTGCGCGACCCATAACTTCCTCTCCCAGAAGGTCATCAACACTATTAACATCCCGACCGTGGAAACTTCAAACTATGGCGTAGTGATGGGTACGGGAGTGGTCGTCAAAGGAAAGGGGATTTCTAAGGGAGTGATGCTCAAGCTTCTAGAGTTGACCATGATTGAGAACTTTTTACCGTTGGAACTGAGAGGCATAGATGTCGTTTTAGGTATGCAGTGTTTGTGCAACTTGGGATCTATGGAAGTGGACTGGGGAGCTTTAACGATGACATYTCGAAATAACAGCAACCACATCGTCCTCCAAGGAGACCCATCGTTGACCAAGGCTGAGGTCACATTGAAACGTTTGGCTCGTCACTGGAATGCTCAGGATCAGGGCTTCTTGGTGGAACTACGAGCTCTGACGGGACTAGTGGAAACAACAGAGGAACCAATGGCAACCCCCCATCGGCACTACCCTCAGTGGTGGAGGCGCTACTGCGTGAGTATCAGGACCTCTTCCAAACCCCCACCGAACTCCCTCAATGAAGGGAAGTCGACCATCGAATTCAACTCGCCGAAGGACACCCACCAGTCAACATTTGACCTTACCGATACCCATACATCCAGAAAACGGAGATTGAGAGACTGATCCAAGAGATGCTGACAGCAGGCATAATCCGCCCCAGTGTAAGCCCAGTTTTGCTGGTCAAAAAGAAAGATGGGAGCTGGCGATTTTGCATGGATTACCGGACCCTCAACAGTGACACTATCCCTGATAAGTTCCCTACTCCAGTGGTGGAGGAGTTGCTTGATGAACTCCACAGGGCATAGATCTACTCAAAAATCGACCTAAAATTCGGATACCACCAAATCTGAATGGATGATAGAGATGTGGAGAAGACGGCTTTTGGGACTCACAAGGGCCACTACGAGTTCTTGGTCATGCCCTTCGGCCTCACTAATGCCCCAGCCACATTTCAGGCCCTGATGAACCGGGCTTTTCGCCTTTTCTTCGCATGTTCCTTCTTGTTTTCTTTGATGATATTTTAATCTATAGTCCTGACTTGCAATCCCATGTTCAACATTTGGCAGTGGTGTTCAAACCGATATCGTGAACAAATGTGTGGAGACTTACCTACACTATTTTTGAAACGAACAGCCAAAGCTATAGGGAAAATGGCTCGTGTGGGTAGAATACTGGTATAACACCASCTACCACATCTCTCTTAACACCACTTTGTTCCATGTTGTATACGACCGCCCACCGCCTCCCCTGATTTTGTACGGTGACCAATGCACCCCAAATGCTGATCTTGACCAGCAGCTGGCAGCACGTGACCAAGCCCTTTCTATCCTCAAGGATCAATTAGCCGAAAGCCCAGAACTGCCAAAAGAAGTTCGCTGATCACCATCAACGGGAAGTTGAATTCACTGAAGGGACTTGGTTTATTTGAAAATACGCTCTTACTACTGGTTATCCCTTGCTAAACGCCGCTGCGAGAAGCTCACCCCAAGTACTTCGGTCCTTACACCATTYTGTCCTGCATTGGCACTGTTGCTTACAAGCTCGATCTGCCACCCAAAGCTACTATCCACCCAGTTTTCCATGTATCACAGCTGAAGAAGGCCCTTCGTGCTAACCACGTCGTGCAAGACCCCCCCCCCCAACCTCTCTGAGCACATGGAATGGGTTGCCGAACCCCCGGTCGTCATGGCACTCTGCAAGAAACATTCGACGAATATGAGTTGCTGATCCAATGGAAGGGTTGGCGGGAACACGAGGCCACCTGGGAGCATCTATCCACCATTCAGCAACAGTTTCCCGACTTCCACCATGAGGACAAGGTGTCTTTCTCCCYCGAGGGTAGTGTGAGACTCCCTGTGGTCAATACTTATGTGAGGAGGGGTAAAGGGGGAAAATCCACTAACTAGAGTCCAAGAGGAAACTTTCTAGGTAGGGAATACTTAAGCTTTTGTATTTTTCTAGAATGTTTTATTGTCTTATCTTTTGTAAGGATTTGTCCTTGAAAGGGAGAGCTCCAACCCTCTCGAATGATTGGTACTGTGTAAGCCCCTTAGGACATTGACTCTTTTGCTTTGAATATCATTTCGTGGGGAATACCTTACAAACACCTTCGAGGTTCTTCAAAAGAAACTTCCTAAGATGATGTTGCTGCCTTCCATATGCCCGTTATGTTTTAAGCATGGAGAATTTCTGAATCATGTGTTTTTCCTATGTCCATTTGCTGCTGTTAGTTGGAGATCATTTTTTCTCCTTTTCAATCTGTCATGGGTGTAGGGTCCAGAAGCTTCAGGCAATATTCTTCAGCTTCTAAATGGGTTTAGTTTGCAGCCTAAATCTAATTTATTATGGGTCAATGGTCTCAAGGCTATTATTTCAGAATTATAGTTTGAAAGAAACAAAGGACATTTGAAGGCTCTCGAAGATCGTGACTTGAATGTTTCAACCTTGCTAAGTTCAAAGCCTCTCAATGGTGTGTTCTTTTCGATTCCTTTTCTTCGTATTCTCCTAGCATGATTTGTATGAATTGGGAGGTTTTTATAACACTCCTTGATTTTTGATTCTCTTATTTTAATTTTTCTCTCTTTTCACTCCTTCACTCTTATTTTAATTTCTTCTTTCTCTTTTCACCCCTTCAAGAGTTTTTTTCCTTGAACAATTTCGTTCTTTTTCATTTATCAATGAAAATTTTGTATTTTATTAAACAAACAAAAAAAGAGAGAGAGAGAGAGAGAGAAGGAGAAGAAGAAGATGCCCATTCTTCAATTTCCTCTTCTTTAAGATTCCTTCTGAAGTTCATGTTCCAAGCCTTTGTTTGTTCATTCCATACCTTAGCCACAGTAGCATTTTCTGTTTGCCGAGAGAGGAAAGGAAGGGAAAATCTGTCAGGTCTTTGACCAATCTATAAATCTGTCCAGAAAAGAGTAGAGTGTCCATTTCCAACTTAGCACCGTATGTTGGAATAAATTAAATCTCCCTAATCCATAAAGTTCTTTGTTCCATATTTGGTAGCAATGGTCTTCCTCCATAAAGCCTCTTTTCGTTGAAAAGCCAAATCCATTTTGCAAGTAATTTCTTGTTCCTTTTTCAAATCAATAATGCCCAAACCCCCTTCTAACAAAGGGAGCTTAACCAGATTCCATTTTAGGAGATGAAAATCCACTAATTCTGCCATATTAAATTCTACAAGTTCTTTTTAACCAAAAAAAAACAAACTTTCATTGATCCATGTTCAGGAAAACAACCTCCAAGTTGGAGAAAAGAAAAACCAAGATCAACAAAAAAAAGAATCATCAAATCAACAAACTAACCAAAAACCAAAGAGAACTCAGAAACAAAAAATCGAGCAAAAGATCTGCTCCCAATCAGTCAAAACCAGCCAGCAAACCAGCAAACCAACTGCTCCAAAAGCTTGGGAGAAAGCTTTCTGCAACTCCAACTAACCCCAACCAGCATACAAGCATTGCAAAAAGACACCCAAAAAGATTGAATCTTTTCACTTCTAAGAACTTCCAGCCCTTTTGAAATTTGAGGAAATGATTCTTTTGCAACCTCCTTTCCTGATACTTATTCGATTTCTTTTAAGAAAGGAGCAGTTATTGCCACGTGTTATAATGCAAATGCTTCTAATCATTCTTGGGACTTAGGCCTCCGTAAAGGCATTTTTGCTAGAGAGTTTGGCAATTGGGTGGCCCTCACGCAAAGATTGGAAGGCTGTAAAGTTGGGGTGGGTCAAGACAGTTTGAAATGGGCTATAGATTCCAGTGGTTCTTTCTCTTATAGGTCTTATTTCCTAAAGTTTTTCCCCTCAGCAAGGGGATTACAAGTTCCCCTAATTAAAGCCATTTTGAGGTTTAAGATTCCCAAAATGGTGAAGTTTTTTCTTTGCTCCCTTTGCTATAGGAGTTTTTTGTGGTAGGAGTTTTTTTAAACAAGATACGAACATTTCATTGAAGATATGAAAAGGAGGTCCCTTTGCTATAGGAGTTTAAATACCTCTGGTACAATTCAAAGAAAATTCCCAAAATGRTCCCTCCCCCCATCCATTTGTAGGATGTGTACGAGTTTGTCGAATCGTTGGATCATCCCTTCTCCCGTGCCCGTTTGCAAGGAATTGGTGGTTTTGTCCTACAAGTTTTTAACMTTTCAATTTGTCTCCCAAATAGTATTGATAGTTGGCTTCTTGAGGGTTGATGGGCTTGAGGTTCAAAAACAAGGCAAAAGTGGTTTGGAATTATGTCGTCAAGGCTATTTCATGGTTATTTGGAAAGAAAGAAACAATAGATTGTTTAAAGATTCTTTTGTTACATAGGATTTTTTGTGGAACAATGTACAGCATATATCTTCTTGGTGGTATTCTAACCGCAAGAAGTTCTTTTGTAATTATAGCCTCCTCGTGATTTTGTATGATTGGAAGGCTCTGATTTAATTTGGACTTTGAAAAAGCTTATGATCATGTGGACTGGGGATTTCTTGATAGAGTCCTGGAAAAGAAGGTTTTGGTTTCAAATGGAGATCTTGGATTTGGAATTGCCTCCGGTCGGTCAATTTTTCTATTCTCGTTAATGGGAGACAAGGAGATCCTCTCTCCCCTTTGCTTTTTATCCTCGTGGTGGATATTTTGAGCATCCTGATTTCTTCAGGCGTGGATAAGGGGGTTTTAGAAGGATTTGTTGTGGGAAGAGATCCAGTTAGTCTTTCCCACCTTCAATTTGCTGACGACACTATTCTCTTTTGCTCAGGGAAGGAACTTGATCAATCTGGTGTCTTTTTTCGAGGCCTTATCGGGGCTTAAGATTAACCGAGAAAAAAGTTCGCTTTTGGGTATTAACTGTGATCCCTCTAAGCTTTCTCGTTGGGCATCTACAATAGGTTGCTCAGTGTGTACTTTCCCGACTTCTTATTTGGGCCTTCCTCTGGGGCATAATCTTATTTGGGCCTTCCTCAGGCGTCATGGGCATTAATAAGGAAATGGATAATATTGGCCCTACTGTTTTTCAAGAATTAAATGCAAAGGCTGTTCTGAAACAAAAGTCAAAGGGTAACCCTTTTCCACCTAGTATGAAGAATACCGAAAAATTAATTCAACCCCTTCCTCTTTATTACTCTCGTAGAAAGCCTAACACTATTTTTGGAAAGGAGCTCGCAAAGTCTTTGTTAGCTGAAGGGGTTCAAGTTAACTTGAATAAGGCTTTCAATAAGGAAAGGGAAGGAGTTAGTAAAGTTAGTATGGACAAGGTAAATGTTTTGTGCATTGGCTCTATTCATTCCTAACGAGGGTTTGCCTCCTAGATCATCCTCCTTCGAATGCTCGAATAATGATTTTGAAGATGACGATGGTGCAATTAGTATTAGTAGTTTGGACTCTTCCCCAAAGTCAGACACTCCTATTGAGGATGTTTCTGAGCATCCTGTTGAGGAAGATCTCCAAATTCTATTTAATGAGCAAAAAGAAGATGAGAAGTCAATTCWCCCACAGCAAACAACCATTCCTTCCTTTTTTGAAGAAATGAGGATTACTCTAGTCCCATTTGAGTTTGACCTCTGAGTTTTAAGTTGTTCGGAAAGTTGGATTGTTCTCTCTTACGTCTTCTGCAGTTTTCAAAGCTTTACTGTTATAGTTCAGATGGTTGGTTGGTGAGGCTTTCAAAGTTTTTCTCCCATGTGCATATTGGCATTTGATGGTTTATATTTGGAGGTGTTTTGAAGACAGCATCGAGGCTTAGTATTTGGTGATTACTCTTTATTTGAATTCTGGTTGCGGTCTAATTCTTGTGTCCCTAGCTTCTACTTGGTTCTTTTTGGAGTTTTGTCTTCGCTCTTGGTGCTAAGGAAGGTTTTTTCCCTCATGCAGATGTTGGCTCTAGAATTAGTTTGGATTTCCACACTTTGTAACAAGCAGTTTKTCTGAGTTCTATTTTAGAATGTTTTTATCTTTTTCGAGCTTGTATTGCTTTAGTTGCACTATTTCTACGTTCTTCTTCTCCCTCTTCTTTTTTCACCCCTTTGGGGTTTGTATCTTGAACATTTTTCCTTTTCATTTTTTGGACCATTTCTCAATTTGTGCGTGTCATCCTTGCGCAAGGGCCATGCTAGTCTTCTCTTTATCGTTCCAATTTTATCGGATGTCCCCGAAGGAACACATTTTTCCTTTTCATATATCAATGAAACGTCGTTTCTTGTTGAAGGGAAAAAAAAAGGTCTGCAAATTGAACTTTGGGCTAAATAGGAACACAAGAGATACCGACTTGGGTGAAGTAATCTTACAAGTCCATCTTATCAAGATGAAAAGGAAAATCGACCTCTAAACTCCCATTAGGCAACCATTGCATATCACAATCTATATGATGATAGGAAAGCAAGAAGAACTTTCAATCAATAATTGATATTTATCCCAATTCAAAAGAAAGTTCAAGGCATCTTCAAGATAATCTTCCAAACCATCAACATTACGTCAGCTACGTTTTCACTTTCATCTAAGCCATAACTACTAACACTAACAAAWCAACTTCAATATCATCCGGAAAAACAGATTCCAGAGGATAAATCTTCAAAAGCTCCAAAAGAGGAGGAACAAAATGATTATATTTGAATTTCCCTCAAAGCCCTTTATTATTTACATTGTTTGCATGTCCCATTAGGCCACCCATGATGGTTTTTAATCCAACCACCATTAATTACCAAGAGGTTCCASTTGTCCAAGGGGTTCCATGTCCATTCGCTAAGGTTTCACGTGCCACTTTCAGTTTCAATCATCTCCAATCTTCCATGCTTACAAGCACACCATGTTTCAATCAGAATATGAATACCTCCCACCTTTTTCCATACTCCACGACTCCCTTCGAAATCCACGAATTTACCATTTTGCAATTTCAACAAAGCTTTGTCAACTTCAAAGGGATTGATTAAACAACTCCCAAAGATTTCTTTCTTAAGAATCTCATAAATAACTCTCCAATAATTGAAAGAATGTAATCTAGTGATTACAAAAATTTCATCCAAATCCAAGACCACCACCTCCTTCTCTATTTTAATTCTGAATTTTTTGAAGAAGCATCCGCATTAAACCTCAAAGATGGTAAAAGGACCTGCTTAGTAATAAAATATGGAACCCCCCAATCCTTGCTGACATGAGACACTTCAAATATCCTTTACCACACAAATTACACGTAGACTTCTGAAGAAATTCATTCAACATTTCCCAAAAAGACCTTCCAGGCTCGTTTTTAAATCCCAGCCAGAACCAAAATGTTGTTCTTCACACTTCCATCAGACAAAAATGAAATTTCAACAAACCGACAAAAATGGTTTGATATTTTGAAGACTAGAAGCAGTCTTTTTCTACACGCATCTGCTTGTATAACTTGACATAGAATGGGCTATGACAGAGTGAAGCAAGAGATTACTCCGACCATAGTAAGATGTTCCAATGAAATTTGATGAAAAAAGAGCAACTCTTTTTCCTTTCTTACAATAAGTAATTTCCTTGAGCAAAACTAACAGAGAAGGATTTGTTGAATATACTACAACTCAAGTACTTTCCATTATATCCATCAACAAACAAAAATAAAAGACTTAAGATCGAGCTGATCGAAAGAATAGCAGATGAAGTTGCCTTCCAATTGATCAATAACTAACCAACAAAGAAATCAAATGAGGAGTGAGGAGAGAGGAGATAGTTCTTTTAAATCTTAACTTCAAGAAACTAAATGGGTGCAAAATAATTCAAAAATCATGTTCAAGACATTAAGCAAACACTAAGATTTTGTGTAAATTCAATTGGCACTTACATATTTCTCCAGTTCCTGGATCTTTTTCTGAAGTTCGATCCTCAGACGATTATTTTCCTCCACCTAAGAGTATTTAGATACACATATCAGTATATAATTTTTTTTTCTTTTTCTATTTTTTTTTTTGGATAAGAAACTAGATTTCATTATCAAAGAGGAGATACAAAAAAAAGGGGGAGATGAGATATCCCCACAAGCCAAGGAATTACACAAAAGCTTCCCAATTGACAAAGATTTGAGAAATACTATAATTACAAAAGCWCATATCAGTATATAATATTAAATTATAGAATCTTAGTTGTAGCCATAACATGAATGATACAACTTAGTTAAACATTCATGATATATAAAACACACGGTGATGGGTAATTAGAAATGCACATGAGTATAAAGGACAAGTAGGTGCAATGCTAGTATGGATAAAAGCGCAGACACCACTATATGAAAGAACGCTTGGACTATTGGTTTTTAACCAAAGTGAAAAATGCGAGTTGGAAATTACATCATCAGTAACTTAAACTAAGAAACTGGATAGAGAAAGCTGCTTTATGGACTACACTTGGGGAGAAGGATGGACCATTACACAAATTACACTCACTATGGTCTATTGACACCATTCCATCATCAATGATGTCTAATTGCTATGGTTCATTATCTCGCCAAACTAGCAATACATGTATTTATATGCTAAAGCTACTTCGTCAAAGGTAGGAATGATGAATAAGCATAATTAAGGGGGGAAAGATTAGAAATTGAAGACATTAATTTTCTTGAATAAGGTTTTTTCTCTAGTAACTGTTCATCTTTAAGTTGGCTTATGCACGCCTCGCATCCCATTAATTTTGTGAGACTATGATTTAACCCTGTAACACTTATTCCAATAATACTAACTTTTTTTTTTTAGAACTGGGAGTTGTAGCTTTGCTCCCGTATACCCAGTGGCACCCGCGCCTGCCTCAAACTAACTTCAAATTCTAAAATATAAATATATATAACAACAAACTTTTAAGAAACTCAAAAAYATAACATTAAAAACATTAAAGTCAATAAAAAGCCATTTAGTGTAAAATATGCTTCTACCAACTTGAGTATAGCTCAACTACGTTGGCAACCCTTCGTAAAGTTAAAGGTTYGAATCCTCATCCGTTGTTTAACTCAAAAAGGGGAGAAAGAAAGAAAAAAGGAAAAAAACTAAGATGATTATATAATTTAGTTTTTACTGGCATACAAAAATAAAAAATAAAACAACCTTCCATGGCATACAAAAAAATAATTTAGTTTTTATTATCTAATAAAATCATAGGCCAAAGTTATCTCTTTTTTTCCTTTTTTGATATCCATGTGTCTGGGCCAACTTGCGTGCTTCTCAACTAATCACGAGTCAACCGCTTGAYCCTATTACATTTGATTGACAAGGAAACTTGTAGGGTATTAAATACTAGGTAGGTGACTATCGTGATTTGAACTCATTCCCTCTAAATCCTTCGCTATTTACATTGGYCTTTATTGACCACTAAGTCATCTAAACCATTTGTTATTTACATTGGCCCGTAGTGACCACTAGCCCATCTGGTTAAAGTTATCACTTTAAAAAATGAAAAAATTAAAAATAAAATAAAACAGCTATCTTCAACTAGCTATGACAGTTACAACCACATGAAAAGATCGTGGAGAAGGTGGTTTTGAGAACCCATGTTGAATTGCGGGTGCCCATAATCCCTATGTATAGAAAGAAAAAACATGAACAGATTTTGGATGAAGAAAAATATTCGAGTCATGAAGCAACTATCTCTGCATTTCGACAACATTCTCAATACGGAAGACACTGCTTGATTGACGGTATGCATTATGTCAAACATCAAAGACACAAGATGGATGTATAAAGAAAACGCGGAAGAGATTAACAATAGAGTTGGGAGTACAGATAATCCGACGATCGTGAAGTGAATAGATACTAAATTTAGCAACAAAATTAATAGAAAGAATGGCATGAATTTTGATGCTGAGAGACGGGAAATGAGAGGTGGGGAAAGGAAAATTTGTTGCACCTGTTGCTTGATGGTAGCCTCCGCTGCTTCAACAGCTTTCAAGACCTGAAACAAGTTGCTGTCGTTGCTGTTACTGTGATTGTTGGACGAGTGGGAGTTAAATTGCTCCGGTGGAGCAGCTGTGACGGCCAATCCGGAGAACTTCTCAGCCAACGATCTCCCGTCGAAACCATTCTCCATCTTCAACTTTAAGCTCAAAATTCAGCTCAAAACAGCCGATAGACGAATGATCCGACCCAGAATGACTATGTCTTTCAAATTGGCGTCAAATTCAGCAGCAGAATTGGGTCGTGGGTCTGAAACATCCCTCTTCCGCACATTAAATCAACTCGGAGATAGTGAGATAAATGACATACAAACAACGAGTGAACCCCAACAAAAAAAAACCCTAACCCAGTGGGAGCAGAGCAAAAAGAGGACCTATAACTTAAAAATCTCAATTCTCTATCTGTCCCGCAATGATTCACAGATGGTGATGGGGGTTTGATGATTTCTTTCTACCCAATAAATAATGGAAGAAATGAAGATGACAGAGAAAGGATGAACTGTAACTCGACTTAGCTTCAACTTTAGCTCGAACGAAACCACTCTTTTTGCACCCTCAATGAATCAATCAATCAATCTCAATCAAATCCTTCGTCTTCTGTTTGCATGAAAGTCGGCTCCTTCGCGCTTCACTTCTCCATCTCCAAGAGTCCGAGTGAGTGAATTACACGACGGCTCGTCGCCATTGTTTATTAGATTATTTCATGCCCCCATCCTCGTTTCTAGGATTTTTCTTCTTCTTCTTCTTCTTTTTTTTTTTTTTTGAGGAAAGTTTCTAGGATTTTCTTTAGACACATTTTAAACTTCACTTACTATTTTATTATTTAGGAACCTAAAAATTTATGTACCCAACTTGTAATTTAACCGAAACGAAAATGCTTACCTTCAATTGAGATCAATGTATAATGTGTTCAATTGAATTATCTTATACGTGGGTGGATATTCAAATTTCTATTATTGATGATATATGGAAGGTAAAGTGAGGAGTGGTATGAGGAGTCTCCACGGGCGACTTTGAAATTTTTTTTTTTAGGCAAAAATAATAAGAAAATAGACAAACAAAACTCACTAAACAAGACCGTCTAAATTAGATACATATCAATGAGATATATGTAAGCAATCCAAATTTAAGCTAGATGAAATTCAAATGTGCACTATAAAAATCAGTGAGTGGCTCTTCGCCATTTTCGATGTTCACAAGTGTTAGAGTAAAATTACCTTAAAAAGTACTATGGGRAGACAAGGCGTTGGCTCTCCACCCCAGTTGCTTTGTCAAGCCTAAGCAAGCTTGTGGCGTTGTGTGGACTAACAACACAAAAATGAGTATTGAGTTATGCYCAATTAACGCCTTAACTAGTTATTCAAAAACAACGAGAAAACAAATCAACTTTATAATCTTGAATTTCTAATGTGATTTTATTTCAACATCCAAAAAATTATTAGTAAGATGCACTTAAACCATCATAATGGTTATATGAATAGAACATACAAGTATGGCTTATATATTTCTTTCATTGGTTGTAAATATATTTATTTATTTTTATGATCAATAAGAGCGTAGTTTAATAGCATCTAACTTCTAAGTTTGAGGTTTAATCATTCATCCACGTTTGTTTTACTCTGAAAAAAACATATAYATTGTCCTTGTCGTGTATATATAACCTAAATATTTTGATGAAAAATACCAACTCATTTATAGCTTAGTGTGCTAACTCCGTAGCATATTTATTGYCTCTCACAAGTTTCAAAATTGTTTATTATTTTGTTGGACTTTTGGACTCAATATGAAAATTTGTATTAAAACTTCCAAAAGATATATTTTTTAAAAATATGTTTCCAAATTAAAGAAAAAAATTAATGTTTTTCCAATAAAACATCAAACTTTTGGCTTAAAAAAACTTTTATATGTGTGATGTAATTTAACGTAGGTTTTTTAATTTTGAAATACTTATTTTTTTATACAGTAAATGAAGGTGAGGGATTCGAACTTAAGACCGAGCACCTTACTTTAATAGTTATCTTAGGTTTATTTTCAAAGTTGATTTTAATTTTTTTTTCCAATTTACTCATAAAAAATTCCAATTTAAAAATAACTAAAACATATATTTTCAAAGCTGCTTGTTTTTCATTTTTCAAACTTGATTAATTTCAACGATATTTTACTTAGCATTAGTTCTACAACATAAATATTATTTTTATTTTTATACAAAGTAGTTGCATAAATCATCATTAAGAACTAAATATTATTTTTATTTTTATACAAAGTAGTTGCATAAATCATCATTATTACACGTACAAGTTATAATTCAAAATTATATATATCTAAAAGACAAGTAGATGTAAAAGTGATTCCTTGACTAATTGTTTGATCGTTATAACTTATGAGTGATTATTGACTCGAATGGTTTATTTCAACATCCACAATTAATGATTGCTAAAGTAAATTTATTATGAATAGGTATTGATATAGTAAATTTAGATAGATGTTATCAATGGTCTAGAATGAGTGGCCAACATGAATATAGTTCAGCGATAATTTATATTTACTCCTYCTCTAGAGATTACAGGTTCAATCTCGAGTGATAGATAAACTTTCTTTACAAGAGAGAGTATTTAAAATCTTTTCTAAATATTTAAAAAAATACCACTATTACAAAWAGGAAGAGGTAATTTATAGCCTTACAAAGAAAAATGTAAAATACCAACTAACAAGCTAATAAAACAAAACTAAATATAAGAGACGACCCTATTCTTTAGTCAATTCTCGATTTCTTTCTCAATATTTCATAAAGCCCAAATTTACCCTTGGGTTTTCAATTAGGTTATTCACTAAAAAAAAAATTGTGAAATTTTGTTAATATGTTTAATGTAAACATGCCACTTGGATTCAAACAATTAATAAAAATAATTAATTTTCTTAAATTGACATGCCCAYATAACCAAATATATAATTATAACAATAATTTAATGATATGTGAATGTTAACAACATTTTTTTAGACAATGACGTGATTGAAAACTTTTAAAACATCGAGGGTAAAATTGAGAATTTTAAATAATTGAAGACTAAATTCATAAAATACTTAAACCATAGGGTATATTTAACATAAAACCAATTAACCTAAAACTAATATTTTACTTAAATTAAAATATAGAACGATGTATTATTATTCTCGCTTTATGTATTATTAGGATTGTTGATGCAGAAATTTGGTCTCTTGGGATTCCGCTAAATTTGCACCAATCTTAAAAAATAAAAKGGATTAGACGAAGACCTGCAAAATAGAATAGCATTAAAGACCGGTAGAATCAGAGTAGTTGAGTATAAAATTGACTTACTTCCCATCGAAGTCGAATCCTGATCCATTGTGGAATTCGAATCTTSATACATCTAGGAAATCTGATTATCTGAATCTAGAGAGATCCCCTCATTTTGTATATAGGATATCTTCTTCTGAATCTAAARGTCATCAAGATATCTCCCTTTTGAATCCTTGAATAAAGAGAATTTGGATTTTTTTCATCCACAACAAGGACAGTAATTCAAAATTTAATGTTTGGAACCTTTTTAAACTTTTAAGATCAAATWGATACCATAACTCAAACTTCAATGAATGAATGATAAGGATGTAATTTTTTTGTGAGTAAAATTTCATATTGTATTTCTAAAGCCCTGGTTTTGTTTTTTTTTCCTTCCAAACTTTCTAGAAACAATATTATTTTTTTTATAACAAATACGTACGGACATTGATGATGTATGGACATTGGGTAAAGATCGGTGTACCAAATATATTTTGCCAATTGATCTTCAGCATTGTTGTTTGGCCCAGTTGGTCCATATCTGATGCTTTGACATTTTCTGCATTGAAGATAAAAAATAGCAATCACTGAGCCATATCTTTCAAATTCATTAGATTGAGGGATGCTTTTCATATTTCTCATTTTTATCCTTACTTAGCACGATATTATAACTTTCTTTCGAGGAGATATCACGATTCGAAACAAAATTTGTCATTGTCGCAATTAACTATTTTAATAAGTGAGTTGAGGTCGAGGATGAGGCCACCATCACTAATAATAAAATGGTCGATTTCATATGGCGAACCATCATATGCTATTTTTTCAGAATATTTCATGTCATTCTCACCAACAATGGGAGGCAGTTCGACAATGCATCATTAAAAAACTTTTGTTTCCAACTCAACACCAAACATTTATTCTTGCATTGGCTCATTTGCAAGCTTGTGGGAAGGTAGGGATAATTAACAAGGTTATCATGAGGAACTTGAAGACCAAACTAAAATGACTGAGGAGCTCTGGACGAGGAAGTTTCCCAAGATCTATGAACCCATATCTATAGTGAACAATGCTTCATTCCAGATCTTCGTTCTATATCTGGAATATACGACATTGGAAAAAAATAGAAAAATTATAATGGATGGTAAAATTAATTACCATATTTGCAAATCTGTCGCATAGAAAAATAATTTAAAAATATGATCATTGTTTTTAAAAAAATGCACACATATTAGATACTTTTAAGTAATTCATTTTTACCTAAATATATCACCGATATATCGTTTTTTTATTACATCACTTCTATATTATTTTACGACTACTACTAATAAAATATTGGTTAGGCATCATTTCCTCTTTGTAATTGATACATGGCATTAGTGATTCATTATTTTATACATGGTTATAAATTGTACCATATTTATAAATATTTGTAGCTTGTGATAGATTTACTATTAATTTGAGGTGAATGGTGGTATATGCAATAATTAAAAAAAACAAAGATCACGTTGGAAAAAAAAAACACAATTACATAATTCCCATCAATATAGACTCTCATTCTTTTCTTTGTTAGTCAACTAATGTGTTTGTTTAATGATAGATTTTGATTAAAATTATCTAAGGTTGAATAGGCTAATTGAAAAAGCAGCCAACTTGAGTTATGCTCAATTGGATTAGATTTCTATCTCCGACATAAACTTGAGTTATGCTCAATTGGATTAGATTTCTATCTCCGACTAAAAGGTTATGAGTTCCAAACTTATCAATAGAATATCCTCACTTGTACGAAAAAAATAAAAAATACAATTAATAGAATTTTATAAAATTTGAGGAACCAAATAAAAATCAAGTTAGACAAAAAAATAACAGTTGTGTAGCTTAATAAAATTTGTTACTACCATCAATCCAAGTCGATAGATTTTTTTTAAGGTTGAAACTTTCAGTCTTGTACTTTCTGAAGGGATTGAATCCCGCAGCGGAAGCACGTGACACGCGTGTGCTTCAATTTTATTTTAGAAGTACAACAAAGAAAAGACAAAAACATTATAAAACGGAAGTAGTGAAAACATAACTTTGAAGATACATCTTCAATGTACACCAACACCACCAAAAAAACTTTCCTCGCTATCCTCTGAATGTTAAGAACTCGGTTTGTGGAAACCATCTTAAAATTGAGCGGGAGGATCGAGAGATTGAGAGGGAGGTTTCTCGTTAGAATTTTTGGAAACTCAATCAATCGAACATAAAGAATGGGAGAACCTCCTTTTATAAGGAAGGAAGAGTCAAGGGGGAAGTCATCACTTCACCGGTCACCACCTCCCTGGTGAGTAGGGGTGCACATCGATCGGTCGGGGCGGTTATTAAGTCGAAATCCCAACCGACTGACATGTTGTCAGTTTCCAAAAATGGAAACCCACCGACTGAAAATTATCCCACCGACTGAAAATTATATATATAATCAACCGACCAGGTCGGTTTCCGTCGAATCGAGCTTTTTTTTTTATTAAATCAATGTCTTGTTTTGTCTTGTTTTTATATATATATTTTTCTGCATCCTTTCTTATTCCAAATTTTAATCAAGAATTCAATTCAATTTCTAATCTAATGCAAATTTCATACAAAATCAAAAATAATTTTAATCCAAAAAATTCAATATTCAAGTCAAATTTCAAAATATTCGAGTAAAAAATCAAATCTATTTTAATTTCTTATACAATTCAAAATTCATACAAAATAAAAAATAATAATTCTAATCAAAATTCAAAAATCAATAATAGTCCAAGTCCATATTCAAATTAAAAATAGAGTTCAAAGCATAGTCAAATTAAAAATAGAGTTCAAAGTCCAAGTCCAGTCCAAAGTTCAAGTGCTAAAAGTACTAACAAATTAGAAAATAGAAATACCAACAAAAGTCTAACACGTCCTCAAGTCTTAGTCTTCCACAAAGTCACAAACTATTACATCTAAAGTTTTGTAAGATTTTGAACGTCTTCGATATTCTTTTCCTCATCCATAACGACTATGAATCCTATAAAATTAGATGAAATAAAAAAAATAAACAATGTTAGGATTTAATAGAAAAAGATTTAGAAAAATGAAAAACAACAGTAGAACTGATACCTTCTTCGAGCATTGAATCTTCATCTAAGTAGTTATGAAAATCAACATCTACCGACTTGGAATTTAACCAATTCTGAAAACATATAAGAGCTTCAACTATTTTTGGAGCCAATGAACAACGTGAAAAGTCAACTACACGCCCTCCAGTACTGAAAGCCAACTCATATGCTATAGTGGAGACCAGAATCGCCAAAATATCTCTACTAATTTGGCTAAGAATCTCAAATTGACAATTATTCTGCTTCCACCATAGAAGTATGTCAAAATTACTATCATTCTTAGCAAGAGATTCTAACAAGTACACATCGATCTTTGAATCATTATTATGAGTTGTAGTCTCTTTGGTTGAGAAATCAGAACCCAAATCATAACCTTCATCAAAATCTGTATCCAAATTCATACTAGTAGTATTGGTATGTGGAGCAACAATTGATGTACTACCACTACCACTTGCACTACTATAAGACACACTATATCTAACAAAGAGACGCCTAAAAAACATAGGCCACATTATCTGTCATGCTTTTAGCCATTTCAAGTCTTAATTTGTTGAAACAATATGACAAAAATTTCAACTTATACCGTGGATCCAACACAATCGCAACATACAACAAAACATTAGTTTTCTCACAATTCCCCCAGTACTTATCAAATTTAACCTGCATGCTCTTAGCCATATTACAAAAAAAAGAAATTCCCTGCTTCATTGAATTCAAATGTATGCAATTTTGAACTGTGTTAATCTCATGATAAATCAAATTTGATGTGGTATACAAAGATCCAGAAATCTTCAAAGTCACATCGTCAAAGACTTTCAAAAACCTAACCAACATCCTAGCATTCGCCAAATCCTCCTACTAGGTCATAATTCACTCACATAAGCAGGATCTTCATCCTCTAATCTAATAAAAGATTTTTCAAACTTTGTAGCTGCATCAAACATCAAATATGTGAAGTTCCATCTAGTAGCAACATCAAGACAAACAACAGTCTTATACAACATCTTAGCAATTTCAGCACACTTCCTAAATTTCAAAGCACATGCAGGAGAAGATCTCACAAATCTCACAACATTGCAAATATTACTAAGGCAAACATTATGATCCTTCAAAGCATCACATACAATAAGATTTAATATGTGTGCGCAACATTGAACATGCATATATTCACCCTCAAATAACAACTCCTCACTAAACCTCTTGATAATATATGCAACAACAGTATCATTCGAACTAGCATTGTCAACCGTCAAAGCCATAACTCTTTCAATCCCCCATTCCTCCAATTTTTTCTCAATAGTCTTATCAATGGTATCTCCTTTATGATTATCAATTGGACTAAAGCTAAGAATGCTCTTATGCAATTTCCAATCAGAATCAATGAAATAAGCAGTCAATACCATATAGTTTATATTTTGTCCAGAAGTCCAACAATCGGTAGTGAGAGAAACGTCATAATTTTTTGTCTTAAACATGTCTTTCAAACGTTGTTTCTCACTAATATATATCTTCAAAACATCTCTAGCCACAGTCATTCGAGATGGAACAACAAACCTAGGCTCAAGCAGACCTATTGATTTATTGATAAATCTTCGGAAACCCTTACCCTCCATAAACCTAAAAGGCAATTCATCGATAATGACCATCTCAACTAAAGCTTTTCTACAACTCTCCAAATCAAATGAATCACAAACAAGTTTTGAATCAGATTCCAAAACACTACTAACATGTTCTTGCTTTTTGAAAGCTAAAACTTTTTTGATAACATCTCTCTTCTTCTGGTAAGGGTATTTCTTGCAATTTTCTATATGGAAATTTAAAGATTCCGTCCCATTACGCTTAGGATGACATGGATACATATTTCCACAAGAATTGCATTTAGCTTGAGTATAGCAGGATCACCTTTCAATTTCTCAAAATGATCCCACACTATACTTTTGATATTCTGCTTACGCTTCCTTCTTTTCGGATTTGAAGAACAATCTGCCACTGGATCTAGATCTATGTTGATAGTACCAACTTTCTCTCCAACTGTTATACCACTTGGATGTTCCGATGTATTCATATTCTCTGCAAAATATATAACAATATTGTCAACAAGTGAGGTGAAAAACTTGTACCACTTTATAAATCGACCCGTAACGTGGTAGAAAACGTTGAAAACACACAGGTCTACAAATATAATTTTAAAAGTAAACTAAAGAACACTATAAACTAACTTTAAAAATAGAAAAACTTTGAAAACATACAGATCTACAAATATAATTTTAAAAGTAAACTAAAGAACACCAGAAACTAACTTTGAGCATAGAAGAACTTTGAAAACACAAAGATCTACAAATATAATTTTAGAAAACTAAATAACACCAAATCACTAAAAAAATAGAAAAGTTTACTCTTCTGAACTCGAATCCAGTTTGAAAATGGAGGTACTTGATGGGAAGGGCAAAATCCAACGACGGCCAGCGGCTGTGAGACTTGGTCCCGTCGGCGGTTGGGTCCAACGGGGCTGTTCATTATGAAATAAATGAGATTTATGAATGGAAACTCGAATTTGGCGAGAAAATGGAGAGAATAGAAGAAAAATACTCACCGATCGATGGCAGCGAGCAATGACAGTGGCAGTAGACTACAGCAGCGACGACGAAGTCACGAGAGAGATGCGGCGAGCCGGTGACAGCGAGGTCACGAAGGAGAGAGAGACTGTGAGTGTGTGAGAGACAGAGACCAAATGAGGGAGGGAGGGAGGTTGTGCGACAGTGAGTGTGAGAGAGACAGAGACGAAATGGGGATGAAGGTCGTACGAAATGAGAGAGGGAGGGACTAAACCTAATTTCTAAAATCTAAACATATATGATATAATATTATATTATTATATGTATAAAAAAATATTTTTTTTAACAATACATATGTCGGTCGGGTAGGTCGATTTTAGGAGATTTTTTTCTGCCAACCGACTGACCGACAGTCCTATAAAACCCCCGATCGACCAACCGCCCATGCACTCTCAAAACTGACCGACCGACCTATTTCGGTTGGTCGGGTCGGTTTTACCCCCTTTTATGTGCACCCACACTGGTGAGAAGTGGGAGGTTTTATCCCTTTTTTTCTCTTTTTATTCAATTAAAACTATTTTAATTAATAATTAATTAAATCAAATTCAAATTAAATTAAATTTAATCAAATTAACATAACCCATTAATTTAATTAAATAATGATTAAATTAAATTAAACTTAAATTAATCAACCATATTATAATCAAATTCTAATATATATCTCTTTCATAACTTTTCAATCCAATTCAAAATTAACTTTATATTATAATGTATCAATATATATTATATTAACTGCATCTCATACAATTAACTTTAATTCCCTTTAACAAATTTGAGCAATTCAAATTCTTTTCAAAACTAAATGTTCTTAACTATACTTTACGAGCTAGTAAGGGGATCTAATAGACCTACAGATCATAAGCTTCAACGATACAAGATTAATTTATTAAACTCATTAAATATATTAATCAACATTCATTAACTGTCGGTCACTCCACTAAAAACCCATAGCTGCACTCTTCTCACTGTAGAATATTTTGTGTCCACGGATTTTGACCATTAACGGTAAGTCAATCTTTCACAATGTTCGTAACCACACAGTTGGGTCAAATTACCATTTTACCTCTCTGTTACATCTTGGACCTTAAGTACCGCTGGTTCTCTAATGAACAACCCGATGATGGTCCGACAAATAACCAGAAGTCCCTCTCGACTAGTGAGAGGGTGGGGCCCCTTGTTTAAGTCCCGGAGTCAGCACTTAAGAGAATACTCATCGCACTTAAGAGAATACTCATCTACTTACCCTAAAGTTGTGAATGACTGAATTCCATCTTGTGTATATGTTCTTAACTTTCCGCTCGGTCTTGTCCCAAAATGGTAGGAATGTTGAGTCGGCGACTTGGGTCACTCTCACCCATACAAATCAAAGGACGAGCCCTAAAAGGCAGGAGTCCGGCCATAACTCACTCAAGATTGAGATCGAATTACCTGATGATCCTATTGAAATATTAATCTATTAGCTAACGGTGTTACAACTAAAGATTAATTATTTCGTGGTCCTGTATTATATTATACAAACTCATTGTATAGGATACCCCTACTCGAATTTCTTCATACGAACGACCTAGATCAAGTAATTTGTAACTATTATAAAATGGGTCGTATCCACAGTGTTTACCAGGATAAGGTACCCAACCTTATCTATATACTATAGACCCTTTAGGTTATTACTGAAACATTATCCACCTGTATATCTAATATATACTGTATATATATACACTGTATATTAACTATATAAGTTGCATATCTGTTACACATTGTTCCAGTTATATGACATAATCTCGGATGTTAGTTTATTAGATTTGGGTTAATGCAATTCTAAAAGAAATATCAATAATAAGTTTATTGAATAAATATTTGTTTTATGTTTACAAAACCACGAGTTTAGGGCACAAAACCCAACACTTTCGATTTAGTCCCTGTATGTAACAATTTAAGCCTCATTTGGTAACGTTCCCATTTCCTGTTTCTTGTTCTCGTTTCTAAATTTTAAAAAACGTTTATGGGAAAAGGGCAACATTGTGGGAACTCCCAAAATAAGTTTCTCCCGTTCCATTTCTTTTCTTTTATTTTCCTTTTTTTTTTTGCTTTGGTTTCTTGCTCATCCTTTATCTTATTCACTAGAGAGCTTCCTTCTTCGCCAGGGTTCTTCGATCTCCTTCTCCTTTAGAGTCACGGAAGGTATGTTCTCTTTCTCTTCCCCTTTTTTCTCTCACTCTATCCTTAAAAATTAGAGCAAAATTTCTCTGTCTGTCCATTTGAAAGTCTTTCCCATAATCATACATTTCACAAACCTCCTGCTTCATGGTATGAGCTTATTCATCTGTTCCGATGAAGATTTGGAGGTTTTATTTTTGATTTCGCATGCATTTGGTTTCTAGGTCTCTGTTATTTGCTCATTTCTAGTGGAAAATCACGTACCCTTTTGGACTTTATGGTGTGGTTGTGGAGATTCTGTGGATATCTGATTTCTTTTTGTCCTTTTTTATTCGACTCTTTTGAGTTTGAGGTGAACTTGAGTGTGCTAGCTAGATATTGTTCCCTTTAAAAATTAGGTTATAGGTGCAGGTTACGTGTATATAGAAGACAAAATTGCAACAAAAGCTAGTCTAATGAGTTTGACTATTTTTTTTATTGTTTTCTTTGTTTACGTTATCATTTAGTAAGTGAAAAGTTGTTGAAAGACAACAAATCTATACAACTTCCATTATTTTACAGTAAAAGTAAATTAATTTTAAATGTATCATAAGTATGATGATGAAAGAAACTTGAAACTGTAAACCAAGAAGATGTATGGTATTTTGATAAATTGACCATTTTCTCCTAACCTAGATATTTTCTTTTAGAAAATCTCAGATTTCTTTCACACCATATCCCCAAAATGGTTGCCTTTATATCATTAATTCATAGCATTTTAGCCCTACTCTTGACCACATAACAGTCGAGAAACGTTAAATTTGACCGACATATCAAAGGCTCAAGAACAACCAAAACATTAAAACTAAGAATCCAAGAATTTCCAACCACATGAATAGTGAAAGACATGTGTGCTTGATCCTTCTCTACTTTAAACATAATATGCAGTAATTTGGGCTTGAGGCTGTTCAGGGAAATTCTTTTCGCATCCCTTTTGTAGTACTAAAATAAAACATTCATGACAAATAGAATCCAAACAAAGATCTTCACCTTTAGAGGAATATCACATCTTCCAACAAGGCTTGAGATTATGAGCTTCCAATACAAAGGTTTTATTGAAAATACACGTGAAATACATGAAATTTCTAATCTTCCCCTCATTTTAGTGTGTACTCCATTAATTGTTCTTTTAACTCTTCCATCTTCTCACGTAATATTTTTCTTGCATGCCATTAAAAAAATTAACAACTCATTATTTAAAAAGAAATGTTTGTTTTTACATTTCTCTAGCTCTTAGTTGTAAAATATTTAATGGTGGTGAGGACAAGATTGGTCCTCACCGGTCAGGAGCCCGGTATTTTCCTAAAGGGAATGGGTTGTAAACTCCATGACGGCTACGCACCCTTTGAATTAATTTTTTAAATATGGTACGGTTAGGAGGTTGTCCCATAAGATTAGTCCCTCTAAGAAATAAGTAAAATGTTTTAATTGTATGACTGTCATATATCAACACATATGATTAGGATATTTAACTACAATTAATGGTTTGTTAAACTAATTAAAATAAATATCCTCAATCAATTGTGAAATTTGTGGCAACTAAAACTTCAGGGGTATTCTAGACATTTTTCTATGAAGCAAGAATTAGGTCAACAATTTCTCTAAATAGATCGATGGTAATTTTACCATTTTGGTCTTCATGACTTTTTTTTTTAATGAATGGTTTATCATTAAGCCACGTGGGCGCAAAGCGAACAACTCAATGGTAATTGACATATATCTTTAACCAAGAGATTGTGAGTTCAATCTCTCACTCCACATGTTGTACT
>NW_019104786.1:76097-114608 GCF_001995035.1 Momordica charantia
TTATATTCCATCAAGACTTCTTATGCATCATGTCCTCCAATTCCCTTTAGCTTTTGGAATGGACGTTAAACATACTCAAGATTTCTTCACCTACTTTACAGGACTATCCCTAGAAGGATTCTTTCCAAGTCTTACAAACTCTTGTTTTCTTATATCAGATATGTGGTTGGAAAAAGGGAGAGTTGTATTTTCTTTTGCTCCAAATCCCCTTTCATCCTTTAAAATGCTCAAACTCCCAATTGAATTAGCCACCAACACATTCTTCCTATCCTCCTTCATGTTCTCCTCAAAGTGATTATGTAAGTTGCGAATCATAGTACCATTATCTTCTCCGCTTCGATATTGTAGTTGTAGCTCGACTGCTTAAACTCACTTTCAGGTTATCACATCTTTAAGGCCCCAATGCCCCATTTTCTCCTTACTTGGGGACATGACCTATGAACTTCATTCGACCTTCCATTAAAGGTGGTTTCCATTAGCCTTACGGTGAAGTTTTATCCTACATAGGGCCTTCCTCCGGATTTCTCCAAATCTTCATTTTATTATATTCCTATTGTTACTACTATTAATATCTTTTCATATTTGTTCAAACCAACACAAAAGTTAGTAGTTTTAAAACAATATTTATAAGCTATTGTAGTTTTTGCTTGTGCGGGTGTGTTAGTTTTTGTCTTATTTAGTGTAGGTTACCTTTTTGATTTGTTTGTCTCTTTTGAGTTCAATGCTCTAGTTGGTGTTTTGCTTAAATTGAGACTTTTCAATTTTAGTTTTGTGTGTTTGTTTAAATACTTACTAAATAGTTTTATTTTGTTTTAATTTCTATACATCATTTTAGTGTCAATAAAATCATCAGAAAAGCATTATGTTGATGATGTAGTTGAAATTAAAGGTGAGCTACAAAGTGACGTTCTATGGTCAGACAAAAATGAAGCATTATTTATTGATTTAATAGATGAAGCAGTTAAAAAGGTCAATCGATGAACTATAACATTTACAAAATCAGGTTGGAATTATATGAGAAACCAATTAAATACTAGTACAAGATGTGCTTATACTGATGTCCAGCTGAAAAATAAGTTTTACAAATTAAGACAAATTTACAAGGACTGAAAGAAGTTATTGAGTGATATAATTGGAAAATGGGTGGGATCTGTTATTGGGCACTATCACTTTTGAAAAAGAGCAATGAAATGATCTTTTTAAGGTAAAAATAAATTAAAGTACTTTTTTCGTGCAACCTATTTGAATTATGGTTTATTCATATATTGATGTGCAATTTCTTATAGGTGAATAGTCTAAGAAGTTTAAGAAAAATGGTGAAAACATAGGGAGATAAAATTAGGGTTTGATTTATTAACAATTGAGTTGTATTGAAATACACAGTATGATGCTTCTATAAGTCGTTAACCTTAAATAAAAAAAAGACTAATCTACCCTCAAAGATAAATAATAATAATGACAAAAATATTAATGATAACATTCCCCCGCAAACTCACGATGCTACAACGATAAGCATTGAGAGTTTGTAAAATAAATAACGAAAGTGCGAAGCGGAGTGTGCCTTGGTAAACATATCAACAATTTGTAGAGATGAAGGAACAAAAGGCAATGTAATAGAGCTATGCTGGAGATGATGGTGAGTTACATGACAATCAATCTCAATATGCTTGGTTCACTCATGAAAAATTGAATTGCGCGCAATCTGAATAGCACTCTGGTTGTCACAATGTAAGAGAGTAGGACGACGAAGATAGACACCCATATCTGCAAGTAGCCAACTTAACCAAGCAATTTCACAAGTGGTCGAGGCCATGGCACGATACTCAGCTTCTATAGAAGACCTAAAAATAACATCTTGTTTCTTACTCTTCCATAAAATAAGTGAATTACCAAGGAAAATACAGAATCCAGTGGTTGACTTACGATCAGTAGGATCACCAGCCCAATTAGCATCAGAGTAAGCGCACAACTCTAAAGAGGACGTGGCGGGAAGCAAGAGGCTCTGAAACTGAGTGCCCCGAAGGTACCTGAGAATACGAAGAACAGCAGACCAATGAACTGTAGTAGAAGTAGTGACAAACTGACTAAACACATGAACAACGTGTGCAATGTCTGGACGAGTCACGGTTAGATAGACCAAACTACCAACAATAGTACGATACAAACTGGAATCTGATAAAGGAACACCATCTGACGAAGAATATCGGGCATTGGGCTCTAAAGGAGTACCAACCATCCTGTTGTTACTAAGACGCGCTTGATCAAAAAAATCAGCTATATACTTTGACTGAGATAAGAGATAACCTTTTGGAGAATAAGCGACCTCAATACTAAGAAAATAGCGCAGCATGCCTAAGTCTTTCATAGCAAAACAACGAGAGAGATCAGACTTTAAAGATTCTATTCCATCATAATCATCACCAGTAATGATCATGTCATCAACGTACAGTGACAACAAAATACGACCTACACTTGTACAGTTAACAAACAATGCGGAATCATGATGACTAGAGATAAAACCGAGTGAAGTAACAAATGTGGAGAACTTCTCAAACCTAGCACGAGGTGCTTGTTTAAGCCTATAAAGTGCTTTAGGAAGCCTACAAACTTCACCAGGTTTGTGAGCAACACCAGGAGGAGGAATCATATAAACTTCTTCATGAAAGTCACCATTCAAAAAAACATTCTTGACATCTATCTGATATATTCTCCATCAGCGAACAGAAGTCACTATGATCATAGTGCGGATAGTAGTCATTTTTGCAACAGGAACAAATGTTTCTTCATAATCCATGCCATACTCTTGAGAGTAACCTTTAGGAACAAGTCGAGCTTCGTATCATTCAATAGATCCATCAGATTTAGTTTTAATCTTATAGACCCAACGAGAGCCAATAGTACATTTTTCAGATGGTAGAGGTACGAAATCACATGTATGAGTCTGATGTAAAGCAGTAAGTTCCTTAGCCATAGCATTCTGCCAAAGTGGATCACAAACAGCCTCTTTAAAAGATGAAGGTTCAGAGAGATGATAAATTGAAGTAACAAAAGAAGCAAAAGAGCTAGAATAAGAGGAATATGCAAAATCTGGTAGTTTAGTGGACTTACAAACTCGAATGGATCGACGAAGTGGAGGAGCATCCGCGACCTCAAGAGATGATTGAGCAGCCATAGGAAGCAGAGAATGAGATGTGAATTTGTCAATAATCAAAGTACCAGAGTCTATTGAGCTATCAGAAGGGGCAGCCGGAGTAATGGATGAAGTTTCTTCAATGTCAGTATGAAATGTATTAATGTGAATGAGATATGAATGCGACAAGTGATGAAAACTAGCATGAATGGAGAGAAAAAGAATATGTTCTAAAAACACAACATGACGAGAGACATACTTGAAGATGAACTACTCAAGTGAAAGGAGGATGAATCCACAATAGAAGCTGCAACACCTGATACTTTGAGTTGATCCAAAACATATAGTCCCCCCTGCCTACGGCCTGTCCCAATCTCCTTCTGAGACTGCGGGTCCTGTATAGAACAAGTGGAAGACGAAAACGAAATTAAGTATCCCGATTTACATAATTTACTAACAGAGACAAGGTTCAAAGTAAGACTAGGAATATAGTAAACATGAGGGAGAGACACAGAAGGAGTAACAATTGTGCCGACACCTAATTGTAAATGGATCCTACTGTCGACGCCAAAATCGAAAATCAAATTAAAACAAAATTGTTTGCCAACCTCTTGTTGCAAATCAAATCAAAAGTATCAGTAATCTATGAAATAAAGCATATGTCTTCTCATCTTCTGAGCATCAATAAAATCTGGCTCCGATACCATGAAAACATAGGGAGATAACATCAGGGTTTGTTTTATTAACAATTGAGTGGTATTGGAATACACAGTATGATGCTTATATAAGTCGTTAATCCTAAATAAGAAAAGACTAATCTACCCTCAAAGACAAATAATAATAATGACAAAAATATTAATGCTAACAAATGGTTGCCAACATTACGGAAAACTTATGAGAATATTTGGAGATACTACAGCTATAGGTGTTAGTGCTTGTCCATCAACCAAAATTCCATCGAATTCTGAAGATGAAAATGATGTTGGAAGCAATATAAACTTTGTTGTTGAAGATACTAAAGGACAAGAAAAAAGTGGGAAACAAGTTCGAAGGAAAAGGGAAGAGTTAAGTAGTTTCATTTCTTCGTTTATAGATGTGTATGCTAAAAATGCAGAGAGAATAAATGATATTCTTGGGAAAAAAATCTCGAGTCGATGAAAGTCGGTCATCGAAGGCAAAAGATTCTATGGATGAAGAGTTGATGGAATGCTTCCAAGTTTTAAATGCAATGGAAGATATTGATGGGGAAACTTATACTAAAGTCTTGGAGCTTTTGCATGTGGATATTGCTTGGAGAAAAATGTTTTTACTCATGTCTGGGTCGAAAAAAGAAAGACTTCTTTCGTAGTATAGATGTCATTTTATGCTTTTATTTTGATTGAAACTCAAATATCTAATTTGTGGATATCTTTTGTAGTTCTATTATTTTCTTTTGATTGAAACTCAAAGTTCGACTGATGTGGTTATCGTTTTTTGTTTATAATATAAATATTTCGAATTTGATTTCACTTTATTTTCCTCATTTTGATCCATTTATGTTTATAAAGTTGTTTCTTATTCCTATCTTGTTTAGGCAAGTTCATGGAACTAATTCAACACAATAGGAAAGGTATGATTGGAGATTATAACTTTGAGGATTGTGAGGATGAAAATGATGAATTTTTATACATATTTGTATGTTTATTGTGCATTGACGTCTACAAGATGCAATCCTCTAAACAACCTAGTAGAACATATTCGCTTAAAGGTCATGATTATGTGATTGAGTTATTAAATGACAATGACACAAGATGCTTTGATTATTTTAAGATGAAAAAAGATACATTCATAGCTTTTTGTGAAGAATTAAAAGCTAAAACGGATTTGAAAGCATCTAGGTATCTTACCGTTAAAGAGCAAGTTGCCATTTTTTCGTTAATCGTATCACATAATGAAAGAAATCGTATGAGCATAAAGATTTCAACACTCAGGTCATACCATTTCTCGATCCTTCAACCATGTTTTAAAGAAAGTTTACAAGCTTGGAGTATAAATTATTTGTCCACCAAACTTAGACATTATACCACTGGAAATCATATTCAAGCCTAAATATTATCTTTTCTTTAAGGTAATGAATTGTTTGTTTTTTCCACAAACATTTTGAATAAATATTTGTTTTCGAATAATAAGCTTGTGTTTGTGCTTACTTTTTAGAATTGTATTGGTGCGATTGATGATACTCATATATCTGCATGCATTCACAAAGTGAACGAATTCTAATGAACCTTCCCTAGATTTGTCGTGAATCTGCTCACAACACTCATACTGTTGGCTTTTTGGCCTTAATCTCAAATTAATTAATTTTAATTAATTAATTAATTAATGTTTTGATGATAACAAACTTAGTTTTATTTATTGACATTTTTTGTATTTTAAAGTGTCCACAGTGTAGAGCTCGTTACAACGATTCCAACAACTGTTAGATCATCCAAATCGGAGCTCAAACGGAGAAGTTACGATCGAAACAAATTGGAAGGAAAAATACCCGAGAAGATGACGTGGCCAGTTCGTAAGCTGACAAGTGACAAGCTTCTTTTTAAAGTATATATATATATTGAAAAAGAAAATAAAAAGATAAAAAAGAATAAATAAAAATTCAAAAAGAAAAAGTCAAAAGTTACCGTGGGTAATTTTGTTAAAAAAAAAAAGTCACTTCACATTAAATGCTGTCAGTTTAAAAAAAAATTTTGAAAAGTTACCGTTTTCTCACACATATATATATATATATTATTATTATTAATATTATATATATATAATTAAAATAACTTGTCACATCACTTTTTATATATATATATTTTTATTTTATTATCGTTATTATATATATATTATTCTTAATTTATTTTTTTTCAAAATTATCTCAACCCTTCATTCTTAATGATTAAGATCTAATGGTTTAAAATTAAACTTGATTTTTTTTTACCATTTTCTTCCCTCTATTTAAACTAAACTTCTCATTCAAAATTAGACAACAATTCTCTTATTCTCAATCCTCCATAACTTCAAAATTTTCATTTTGCTAATCTCTCAAAGTTCTCAATTTTTCTTTCCATCTTATTTGTGAGAGAAATTTTATTGTTGTGAGGATTGAAATTTTTGTGAGCTCAAATTTGTATATTTACTCTATTTGAGAGTTTGTAAGTGTGTGTTTCAAAATCTTCAACTCATTGTAATGGTGTGATCCTCACCGTGGAGAGGATCGTCTTTGCTCTTGTGAAGAACAGTGTACCGGTTTGACTCCTACCGTAGAAAGAGTCAGAATTTCAATTTACAACCCAAGAGGTGCTTGGGAAGTGGAGTAGGACAGTTGTGCCGAACCACTATAAAAATTTCTGGTGTCAAATTTCTYTAACYCTCTCTCTTATTTATTTTTGCAATTAATCTTAGAATTTGATTGTTTGCTTTAAATTTCTCTTGTTTGCCTTAGAATTCATTTTATCTTACTTTGTTAAAATTGCATATCTCAAAAAGTGTATTATTTTTGTATAAATTGGGCCCATTTATTAAAAAGTTTATATTTTGTTAATTAAACCCTATTCACCCCCCCTCTAGGGTTGCCATACCGATCCAACACATACCATGAGCCAAATCTGGATGAGTTTAAATCATAGCGTACCTCAAGCTCCCCACAATACTATTAATGGAAAATCCTCCGTATCTTTCTTTTCTTGTTCACAACTCAAACACTGTTTCATAGATAATTTGAAGTGTGGTGTCAAATGAGTTTTTACTATCTTTGAATTTGTCATATTAAACCTGCCCAGTAGCTTTGAAATGTACTCCTTTTTACATCCTTTGAATTTGTCATATTAAACCTGCTCAATAGCCTATAAAGACACACTTTAAGGCTCTAAGGTTCAATTTATCTCGATTTGTGTGAGCATATGCAGTACATCCGAAAACTCTCAAGTGAGAAATGTCTGGTTTTACTCGAGACCACATCTCCTCAAGCGTTTTGAATTCAACAGCCGATGAACGTGTTCTATTTATCAAATAACACGTTGTGACTATTGCTTCCCCCCAAAACAATTTGGACAAATTTGATTGAGATAACAAACATCTTACCATTTCTAAAATGATCATATTCATACGTTGAGCAAGACCATTTTGTTGCGAAGTGTAACCAACTGTTAAGTGTCTAGAAATACCATACTTTGATCAAAGTTTATTAAACTCTCAATTCACAAACTCAAGTCCTCTATTAGTCATGATTTTCTTCACTTTCTTCCCAGTTTGATTCTGAAATAAAGTAAGCCAATCATTGAACTTTGACACTGTCTCATCTTTATGCTTCAAGAAATAAAGTCACACTTTCCTATTATAATCATCCACAATGGGTAGAAAATACTTGGCTCCTCCATGAATACTCACATTTGCTGGCCCCCATAAGTCTGCATGAATATAATCAAGCCTTTCTTTTGTGCAATGTTTTCCCTTTGTGAATTTTACATTTATAGACTTGTCAAAGATGCAATGTTCACAAATAGAAAAATTACCCACTTGCTTCAAGTTTAAAATCCCTTGATTATTCTGCTCTTTCACGCCTTTCTCACTAATATGCCCCAAACGTGTATGCCAGAGTTTTGTAGCTTTGAAATTTTTATCCACATCATCAGAGACAAGTGAGAGATTTTCTGACACTATCCGACTACTCAGTACATAAAACCCATTTTTAAGTTCTTTTCAGCTTCAATAGTGAGCCTTTACATATTTTAGTCTCACCATTTGCTATTTTGCTAGTATAACCAAGCTTATCTAAAGTTATAAGAGAGATAAGATTTCTTTACAAATCAGGGACAAGCCTCACATTAGTCAAAATTTTCACCAAATTATCATGAAGTCTCAGTCTCACCATGTCAATCCTCTTGATCTCACATATTTGATTGTTACCAAGGTAAAATTTTTTCTAGCTTGCAATGGTTTAAAGTCACTGAAGTATTCCCTTGAAGACGTCATATGAAAAATAAAAATTGAGTCCAAAACCCAGTTATCTGGCCATTCATTCCCTAAAACCAACAAAACCTCAGTTGATTCATAACCATCCAATACATTTGCTGAACTCTCTCCCTCGACCTTTTCCTGGTTGGATTGTTTGCTCTTTGCCAACAAATGACAATTTCTCTTAAAATGTCATTATTTCTAACAATTGTAAAACTTCTTACCCTTAGCTCTGGATTTTGATCGTGATTTTCCTCTCTAGTTGCTGTAATTTTTCTTCTTTACTCTACCTCGAGTTTACAGTGCTTCACTGTCATTCCTCTTCAGTTTGATCTCAAGTTCTTTCGACTTCAAAGCATTCATAACTATTTCTATATCTAAGCTGTCTCTTCCATACTTAATTGCTGTCTTGATTTCTTTATACAAATCGGGCAATGAATTCAACAAAATTACCGCTTGATTTTCTTCAGACATTTTCTCTTCAATGTTGGCTAATCAAGAACAATTTTGTTAAACTCATCTAAATTTGCATCTAATGGTTTTGAAGGATCCATCCTAAAACAAAAAAATTTCTCCTTGAGATATATCTTATTCATACAGACTTGACAAGATATAACTTATCCAACATTTTCTATATCTTTAAGGCTGAGGTGACATCATCGACCCGTCGTAAAACATTATCCGACAAATACAAAATCAGTGTACTAAAAGTCATCTCAAGCATTTCTTCCTTCTCTTATTCCGTCATTTCAGCTGCGTACTTTTTTTTAAAATCATTAAGAGCTTTTGCAACCTTTTGTTGCATTACGGACTCTCATCTTCTTTTTCCATAATCCAAAATCACCCTTACCATCAAATTTCTCTAGTTGAAACTTAGTAGTCATTTTCAAGATTCACTTATAAAAATCTTTTTAATTTTTTTTGATAAAAGCTTGTTGAAAAAAAAAAGAGCTCAAACGAGGCTCTGATATCACTTATTGAGAAATTCCAACATACATTAACAACACCAACAATTTCAAAAAATATATAATATCAACTAACTAAGTTCCAACAATAAATTTAACAAATAAATGAGGTATAGAGAAGAAATGACATACTGATTTATAGTGGTTTGATCAATGTGATATACATCCAATATAACGATCCGTCTATTCCATTCAATCGCCGAGAGCAACAACAAAGTACAAGGAGTCTTCAAGGAATAAAGAGCTTTAAGATACAACACCAAAATCCCCTAAAACAACACACCAATCTCACTCACCATCAATGAAGTTGATACAAAAGAGAGAAGTACCCAAGGGAATTTTGCAAGAGAAAACCCACTTAAATCTCTCTATTTTGGCTCACACACTAAATATTGTATTTTATGTTTTTAAGTGTTTTCAAATATGTGTTTGGTATCAGATTTGAAAAATGAATCTCAATTTAAAAATTGTCCAATATGTGTTTAATAATATATTTGTAAAACAATGTAGTTACCAACTAAATATTTAGTTCAATCTAAAATATCATTAAATAATTTATTAACATATATGTTACAAATTTGATGTTATTATTATTTTACAATATTATATACATGTTGTACTAAATATATATATATATATATATATATTTTACATATTTTAAATAAAAATATATATATATTTTACATATTTTAAATAAAAAAAGAATTTATAACATGAAATATTATATCTGTCAAAGTTTTTAGGGTAAGCATGATTAGTTATCTAAAAACATAAATTTAAAAATATAAGGGATTCAATGTGTTTGGTAGCAGATTTGAAAATTGAATCTTAATTAAAAAAAATCAAATTCAAAATATTTTGTAACATATTGGCAAGTGTTACCAACTAGATATTTAGTTTAATCTAAAAAATATATTAATTAATTTATTAACACAAATGTTATAAATTTTGTTAGAATTAGTATTTTACAATGTTATATTTTACATAATATAATTTTAACAAAAAATGAAATGAGTTTATAGCACGAAAGAATGTATTTATCAAAGTTTTTATATTTTTAAATATAACTCTGCATTTTAAAATTTTATATTCAAAATATGGAAATATTGTAAACATAAAAAAATTGTTTTCAGAATTTTCACTATTTGGATTACAAAATCCGAAAAGAACCCTACCAAACCCATATTCATTGAACTCATTTAATTCAGTGAATCTGAAAACAGAAACAGAATCCGGATTATCTCCCATACTCTTAGCTGTTTGGTTGGAAACTCGGATTCTATTTTTTGTTTTCAAATTCACTTAATCAAATGGATTGAGTTAATACGCATTTGGCAGAATTTGAGATATTCGTTTTTGAAAGCTGTTTTCGGATTATGTGATCCAAACAATAGAAATTCGAAAACAATTTTTTTAATTTATTTATATTTTTAGTGTTTTCAGATTCAAAATTTGAAAATTTTAAGATGCATAATTACATTAAAAATGATAAAAACTTTGATAAATATATTACTTCATATTATAAACTCATTTTATGTTTGTTAAATTTAAAACATGTAAAATATAATGTATTCTAAATTTATAATCTTGTAAAATAATAATTATACAAAATTAATTAAAAAATGTTAATAAATTAATCCATATAAGTTTAGATTAAACTAAATATTTGGTTCGTAACTCCTAACAAAATTTTAAATTGAGATTCAATTATCAAATCTGTTACAAAATAATATTTGAAAATACTGAAAACAAAGAATACGATTATAATTTTCATTAATCTCTTGTTTTCAAATTTACGTTTTTTTAATTACCAACCAAACAAATCCCATCTTTTTATATAATTGTGCATTTTGAAATTTCAAATTTAGAACCTGAACCTAAAAAATGGGGATGTTTTAGATCCAAGAATTCAAAAGTAATTTTAAAAAATAATTATGGCAAATAGATATTAACTCAATTAATGATTTAGTGAATCTGAAAACAACAAAAATTAAAGAAAAAAAAGAAAAAAAGAGAAAAGACCGAAAAGAAAGACTACTCGTTTAAACAGACTTCTGGTTGAAAACAAAATTCAAGATTTGCGAAAAGGGAATTCTGGAGGTGCTGGAATATTTCCCCACCCACAATCGCCATTGATGTTCAAATTCTCTCCGAAAGAAGTCAAGAGGGAAAGCATGAAGATGAGTCTGACCCCAGATGAATCACGGACACTCTACTCCTTCCTAGCAGGAGGGGATCAGCGCCCATTTATGGATATCATCGCCGATTTTACCGCCAAGATCCCTCGCCCTCGCCACTTCGTTGCTTGTTATTCCCTCGTTCTTCTCTTGGAGGTAATTACAATCTCTTTTCACTCTTCCCCATCTACTCTTTTTGTCATGATTTCGCACTGCTTGTACGATTTCTTCTGATTTTCTTGTTTTTCCACCAGCTCTAGGGTTGGATTTTATTTGCAATTCTCGTTTATGTTGCGCCTTCATTTACTTAGCCTGCCGATTAGATTTGTTTTTGTTTGTTATCACTGCATGCGTTGGAACTAGGCCTCTCTGTCACGAAGCTTGAATACCCACTATGGATGTAGAACCTAAATCGATGAAGTTGTGGCCGCAGGAACTGTATTTTAATTTTTTTTTCCCATTTGGGTTTCTTTTGTGGCCGCAGAAATTATAATAATATTAATAATATTACTCATTCTTGGTCGTCTTTTGATTCGAGGCCTCTCGACAATAGCTGTTATCCCTTTTCAACCTGTTTATTAATGCAATCATAAAAGAAAGTAGGATGACTATGTAGCAGAAGAATTCTTATCACTGAATTTCATACAAGCGGGGGATATCTTAAATAATCTATTCTCCACTCTGTTCAGCTATTCAGAATGTAGGTTTTTTCCTTGTTTATTTTATTGTCATTTTTAGTTTGGTATTTGATATTTTGGGATTTTCACTTGTATATATAGTTGGAATGTGCAGTTCATTTTGAGAATAAATCTATGTTTGGTATTAACCTTTTGTTTTCTTTGTACCGTTATCATTTGTATAGAAGTCTTTTCTTGTGTCATCTAAAAGAAAAAATGGTACAATATGTTTTTCCACATTACTATTATCGCTGTTATAGTGAATTATTGAGGTGATTGTGACATGGTATTGATTTCTATTTGGAATTTATCATACATGTTTAGACAGTGATGAATGGATTCCACATCTTTGATGTGAAACTGTTTCCATCTGTTTCTTATCTTTTGCATGAAATCTTTATATGCTTAAGACTTGACCATTTTTTGTCTTTACGGATTACTGATTGGCTGGTCTAAAATGCAGCCAAAGAAGTTGCTCAATTCCACTCAACGTTTAGTGGGGTTTGCTATTCTTCACCAGGCATATTCCTCGCAGAAATCTTCTTCTAATCCGTTTATATCTTTTATCGTAAATGTAAGCATGCTACCTTATGACTTGTTACGAGTAAAATAAGGCATTTTAGAGTTTTGTTCTCTTTAGTTTTCCGCTCAAAAATTAAATTCATTAGGTTGGATAGCAATGTTTTACAAATTAATTTTTGTTAAATGTCAATAGCCTGACACCATTATGTAAACTATGCTCTTTTGCACCTTGGGCAAGAAAAATTTAGCAATTTAACTCTATTGTAAATTGTTTAGAAACGTGCCGTGAATACAACTGTAGACTTCATGACTGAAGTAGATAAATAGATATAGAGGGAGTTGAGCTTGTATCGTTGAGTTCATAAAAGATAACTATTTTTCTTTCTCCATACCTTGGAGCTCTCTCAATTATGTAGTTGAATGCTTCAAGACACTTTTTGTCTCTCCCCTTAGCCTTAAATTCTTCAAAGAGTCTAGAGTTGATGATTATGTGTTGTGGGTCGAAAAGATGTCATACAAAAAGGGTTCCTTTGCCGAGATCACAAATTTGGACTAAAATGGTGACAAAAATAGAGTTCTAGTCCCTTCCGGTGAAAGTAAGAAAGGTTGGTCCTTTTCTATTGCCCTGATTTCTCACTTCCCATATGCCTCTTCTTGCATTAATGAAGTTCATTTATCTTATAAAAAAGGTTGTTGAATGGTATTAATGCCTCTACCCCTACCTTCTCAAATGCTAGAACCAAAAAGCTTTTGAATAAAGTTGATTGGGACTTCCTTAAAGAGATCTTTGTGGCTAAGGAGATTCATACATTTCTACAGTTTTGGGCTCCTCTTGTTGGGTTGCTTTTGTATGCCCTTGTATATTCTTTCATTTTTTCAATGAAAGCAGTTTTTCATTAAAAGGAAAAAAGAAACTTGGATCTCTCCCAAATTCTATAAATGGCAAATATGCTATTGAAAGCATGGTAAGGTGTGAATTTATGGGGACCAAGTTTCGTGGATAGCCTTTAAATTATGAATTGGACTATTTCTCCATCAATCCCTGCATTTGAACAACATCTTCTATCCACAACCCTGATTTCCGTAGCCACTAACCTACCTAATTGAGTGCCTATTCTCCATTGAAGTAGTTGCTAAGCTTCACTGTCTCCATCTTCACGTTGGCTTTTGGGAATGAACTGTGAATTTTCCAAGCTTCTCTGTCGGGCTTCCTTAGTAGGGTGTGTGCGAAGTGCGTGATTTTCCTTTGGGTCAAAATTTAAAGAGTATTGCCTTTTGGGTGCCAGCACAAAAAAGATTCAAAAGCGCCTCGCTTTGTGGAAAAAAGTCTTTTTCTTTAAAGGATTGAGACTAACACTTATCCAGGCAGTTTTAAGGGTATACCTACTTACTTTATTTCCCTTTTTAAAATCCTGATTGTGAGCAAGAGCTTGGAGAAAATTATGAGAGATTTCCTTTGGGAGTGGATGAGGGGGATGGATGTCACTTAGTCAATTAGGAAACCATTTCAAGGCCTTTGGAGGTGGGGGAACTTGAGACATAGAAAATGACGCTTTGTTAGCTCCCAAAGGATGATTCCATTGGCAAGAGCTTGGGGTCTCTTGGTCGTACCGACTTGGAGGTCTCAAGTTCGAAGCTTCGCGTGAGCTTAATACAAAAAACCGTTGATATTTATCGGGTCCAAGCCTTGTGGTGGGGGTAGGTGCCTTGAGTATTGAGTAGCAAAGCTTCGACTTCCGATTATCACAAAAAAAGGCTTTGTTGGCCAAATGGTTGTGGTGGTTCTTTCAAGAATCTAGTGCCTCGTGATAGTGAAACTTTGGAGGTTTCTTTGGGTCTCTCCCCCCTTCTACCCCATTGCGTGCTTCGCTTTGTAAAGTTAGAAGCCAACAAAGATAATGTTTTTGGGTGCAGGCATGAGAAAGTCGACACCTTGAATCGTATTCAAAGGTGTTCTTCCTTCTTATTGGGGCCATAGTGGTATGTTCTTTGAAAAGTACCTTGAGGATCTTGACCACATTATGTGGAAATGTGCCCAGGATATTTGAGTTCTTTAAGTTGTTTGGGGTGACTTGGGCTCGTAACAGAAGTTATTGGGTGTTGATGGAGTGGGTTTCGTTGTTCCCTCCCTTTCAGGACTAGGGAAGGTTTTGTGCTTGATTTGCCTCTTTGCTATTTTGTGGGGAATTTGGCGTGAGAGAAACAATATAATATTTAGGGGTTGAGGGATCTAGGAAGTATGTTTTGGAGCATATTAGATTTAATACTTTCTTGTTCCTAAGATTTTTTGTAATTCTCAATTAGGTTTAATTCGTCTGGATTGGAGCCCCTTTCTCTAGGCGGGCTTCCTTTTGTTTGTCAGGCTCTTTTTTCGTTTCCCCTTCTATACTCTTTCATTTCTCTCAATGAAAGCTCAGTTGCTCATTTTTTTTGAACAACTTTTCATTGATAAATGAAAAGGAATTGAAAAATGTTCAAAGATACAAACTCCCGTAGGAGTGAGATTATAAGTGAAGCAAAAAGAAATAAACCAAACCAAAATTAAGGCGGAGTTATAAGAGCCTCCCAATTTGAACAAACCATACTTGAAGAATAATTAGCGAACAAATTAGAAAGAACACACCATCTAGAGACTTTAAACTTGGTTAAATTGAAAACCTTAAAAACCTCAAGGGAAGCTTTACTTTTTCCTCCGAAAATCTTTTGATTTCTTTCAAACCAAATACCAGACAATAAAGCTATAACTCCAGCTATCCATAACTCCATTACACCAAAGAACACCTGCTTTGGTGCAAAACCCGGCCCGATTACTAGTGAACTTAGTTTTTTGCAACATCAATCTCAAAACACTCAAGAAACGTTAAAAAGCTCTAAGAAAAATTTCCAGCAGGATGCTGCAAAAGAGCATTGGAAGAAAATATGCCGTGGGGACTCGCAAGAATTTCCACACAGTAAATAAATAGAGGGATGAAGAACCATGGAAGGAATCTTTTTTTGAAGAACATCAGCCGAAGAATCCAAACTAGGATATTAACTTTCTTTGGACTTTTTGTTTTCCATAGTGCATCCAAAAGGTCCCCAGGCAATGGAATAGAATTTTGCTGCCTACTTAAGGAGGCAAAAGACCCCCGAAGGTTCCAAAGACCAGCACCTTCTACCAACTTCATCTATAACTGAGGTTGAATTAAATAAAGCCAGCAAGGCTGAAAACTCCTCTAATTCGTCTTCTTTTAAAGCTCTTCTAGTCTCAATATGCCAAACTCCAGAGACATAATCCCAAAAGTTTGAAACAGGGGCATTAGGAAGAGGAGAAAGCTTAAAGATCTTAGGAAAACAAACCTTTAAAGCCTCATTCCCCAACCAGATATGATGCCAAAAGAAAACCTTTCTCCATTATGAACTATGAAGTGTGAATGATGCTACACCTTTTTCCACTGCTTAGTAATGTTGCTCCACGGACAACGAAGGCAGGAATTAGGCTTTTCAGCAACTGACCAACCAAAGGAATCAGAACCATAAATGCTATCCACCACCAACCACCAAAGGGAACCAGATTCTAGACCAAAACGCCAACCTGATTTTGCTAAAAGAGCATTGTTTCTTCAGGCAAGACCCCCAACTCCCAAGCCACCATTAGCAAGATGTTTAGAAGTAATATTCCAATTAACAAGCTTTCTCATTAAAAAGAATATGTAATGGTAGCATATTAGAAGGGAATCAAAGCAAAGGTTACCGATTTCCATCAATTTGATAGCCCCATTTTTTTTTAACAAGAAACAACTTTTCATTGATATATGAAAATGACCCATTTCTTTGTTTTAATAATAATAAAAACCTTTATTGCTGTAGGATGGGCTGTACAAATAAAATTTTGTTCTTTTCCTTGCCTTCTGTATAAGGTTAATTTTAGTAATTGTGATTTTTTCTGCTTTGCATTCTGGGTATCAGGCTGCTTCTAACGAGGAAGCTGAAAAATATGAGAGGGCATTTATTTTCCAGCTTTTAGCATCTGACAGCTCCAGTGGTGGCAAAGAGGTTCGACTTTTTTTATTGACTACATTGATTTTAGCTGACCATTTAGCATATTCTTAGTTGTCTATAATAATTGCTTATGCTGTATGGTTTGGAAGATGATGTCCTATTTGGGCATCATGGTAACTGATTAATATGAGGAATCATAACTGGGTTAGATTATTGGTAAAATCGTACTTGTATGCATTATAATTTTGTTATTATTGTGAGTAGCTTTTCCCAACCTTCTCATGAGGAATTATAACTTAGTCGCTCTTCAGGTGGTTCTATCGAACCAAAAAACCTCACCCTCAAATATCCCAAAATTACATGTATTCTAATTACAAGGAATGGCAGACTAACATACCTGAAGCAGACTAACATTCCTGGTTGAGACCTAAGCGAAACAAAATTTTATTTTATTTATTCTCCAATAAGTTTGTACAAGAGGTAAGCCCTCCCTTTACATTTATAGGTAAGGTAGGGATTACAGATAAAACCTCTTGCTAACTTACATCAATCCCTCCCCTAAGAAAAAATAAACTTGTGTATGAGTTAAGGATAATTACTCGTTTGGAGGGTATTAGGTAACTAACTAAAAAGCATTGTTGTTCAGATCAAGTGGCAGTTCGACAATATAAGCATTATCTGCAACTCGTTTGCGATTTGACATTGACCAATTATTTTCTTTTTCTGTCTATGAAACCTGTTCTTCCTTATTGTACCATGACCAGCTCTGCCACTTAGATCTCCTTGCTGGGTCATTCTTTTATTAATCGCTGCCACATACTGCATGCTAACTTTTATTAAATGGTCAAGTAACTCGTTTTGCATCTTCTTGATTTGATCGGCTATTGCTTTAACCTTAAGATTTAAATTTGTAGAACTAGGCAAATTCATTAGGTGAATAGTTAAATGGAAATTAGTATATACTACCATGTTTTATGTATAGATCTACCCTTCATATTATTGAATGCCAGCTCGGCTTGTGGGAGCACATCCAGTTTTTTTAGCTTGCCATCTCTAAGGCATCGAATTCAATTTTTCCATATTCTGTCATTCCTCTTTCCGTCTAAATCATCTTTGTTAATAATTTGGTAAGTGGAGCTGCTTATAGAACTACCGAATGAACTTTTTATAAAACGAAGCTAACCCATGGAAGCTTTGGATATCCTTAAAAGACTTTGGTATGTTCTATAGTTTAGGTCATACTTTTCTTTCTTCTATCATTTTATATTATAATGGATTCCAGAGGAAGAATGTATATTAGATTGTACGCAAAAAAAAAAGTCTCGGTTACCAATCAAACCCTTGTGAAGACGAGACTTGTTCTGTGCATCTAGCCTGTTACGTTTTCAATGTGAACTTCAAGAAATATTGGATGTTTTGGTACATTTTGTCGAGTGTGTATGGTATACCTAATACCAATGTACTAATCTTATTTTATTATATAGCTACATGCCTATGCTAATTTTCATGTATATCATTCTCATTATATAAGTCATGATGGGGATGTCTATCTTGCAGTTCCTGAAACAGTCTGCTTCGGATTACATAAAAGGTTTCGATCCTTCATTGCATGTAAGATACGTAAATCAACATGAATATAACCTTCCTTTTAATTTGTCTTTAGGAAGACCCTAAAGAGTTATTCCCACAAGTTCTTTTATTGTGGGGAGAATCAAATTTGTAATATCTATTTGATGTAATTAAGGTTTGTTTTATCCAGGCTTTCCCTCAGTTAGAGCAGTTGCAGCAACAGTTTTGCGATAAAGTCCAAGCTCAATCGTTTGATTGCTTTTCGAAAGACAGTTCAGTGAGGAATGTGGTGCCAGACCCTGATGTCCCACAGGGTTGTGATGCAAACTCCCCCGAGTATGAGTTGTCCCCTCCCCCCTTTCTTGAGTTCTCGCTTCAATGTTTTATGTGTTTAACATAACCTAGCCTCTGCATTGACATATTATTTCCATTTTGTTGAAATAAAAATGTTTGTATGATGTTGGAAATCTTAGATTTGACCTGCTACCTGGAGTTGTACCTAAACTGGGATCCGGAGAGAGAGATGAGACGTTGATGGGGTTATTGTCTAATTTGTCACTTGAAGGATTAAGTCCAGAGTGGATTAGGCCTCTTCCACCAAGGCTTCCGGTACAGAATGGAGAGGTGAGACACATTTTAACTCTCTTTTCAGCTAACATATGTAGTTTAGAGCACTCCCGAGTTATACTTTACAAAGCCCCTTTGCAGTTAGTGTGGTTGAACCTTGACGATCATCATGAACTTTTATGGGATCATGGGATGTGTGTTGACACTAGTAGAGGTGCAGCTGTTAGGGACTTAATTGCGAAAGCTCTGAAGGGACCTCTTGCACCAGCTCAACAAGAGGTGCAAGTACTTCAATGATTACTTTGTTTCTTGTCACACGATTTTTGTTTGCTGTATGATGAATCCCAAAGGAGCGACTCATTGTTTATTTTTTGGTTGAACAGCAAGTGGTGGTGGAGTTGGCAAGTGACCCGAAGCTTGTATATCATTGTGGACTCACACCACGAAAGCTACCTGTATGTGTTTGCATTATCTCATAGTCATTAGAAAAAATGTCGTTCCTGCCTGATCTTTTGAAAATAATTTTCTTATCATTAGGAACTGGTGGAAAACAATCCTCTTATTGCAGTTGAAGTTCTAAAGAAACTGATAAATTCTCCTGAAATTGCAGAGTATGGATTTCTATCCATGTATTGATTTGTTTTTTTTTAATTTGTTTTTTTAATTTTTGTCCTGAGAATAAAAAAAGAATTTGTGTCCTGAGATTCTCTCTTTTTAGCCTTCTTACCTTTATTGATTATCACACCTTTTTATGGCAGGTACTTTACTGTTCTTGTGAACATGGACATGAGTTTACACTCTATGGAAGTTGTCAACAGACTAACAACAGCTGTTGAACTTCCCTCCGAGTTCATACACATGTACATTACTAATTGTATATCATCGTGTGAGAGCATAAAAGTATGTACTTCTCCTATTGTCTTCAAGTTCTCATTGTGTTTTGTGTGTTAGCCCCTTGAAGACATGTATATTTCTATGAACTCAGTTCTCTTATTTAATTTTTGAGTTATGTTTTTGGAGATGGAAACTTTTTTCATTATTAGATTAAAAAGTAAGGATCCTAATGGCTCAAGGGACCCCTCCTTATCCCTTGAGCATTTGCTTGGTTGGACGCCCTTGGAAAGGATTAATACTTGCAGAAAGGCTCAACAAGTCTTTTGTACTTGGAAAGACATTGAGGAAGGAGGAATTTTTCGATTCCAATTTGCTAGTTTTGTTTGGCAGATGCTAAACATCGTTAAGATATGACAATTTTTTATTTTTGAATTTTTCCCCAGGATAAGTACATGCAGAACAGGCTGGTTCGACTTGTATGTGTTTTTCTACAGAGCTTAATTCGAAATAACATCATCAATGGTAAGTGATTCCTTTCTTCTATGGCCTTTGTTTCCTTTCACATCTATGCGTATGTATGTGTCTCTTACTGGAGACACAAATAAGGGAACGTGTTTGGAACAGTCTAGAATTATTAAATAAGAAGTATCATGTCCTGTGTTAACGGATTGTGCCACATGCTAAATCATATAGGTATTTTGATGTTTGCTACCTAACCTTATTTTTGTTTGAAATAGAAATTGTCGGGCTACTTCAGTTAACTGGTACTGTTGTCATTCTTTTTTTAGTAGCTTTTTTGCCTTATAGTATTCAGGCAACCTGTGCTGTTTACCTAAACAAACTGGTTCAGGGTATATGGGGAGAAAAGCAGTCAGCAGCGAGGTTGATTGATATCTAAGAATAGTACTAGTGTGCATAGCAATTTTTTTTTCTTGAAACAAACTTTTCATTGATATATGATTTTTTTTTTCTCTGAGAAACCAAGCATTCATTGAGAGAAAGTGAAAGAATATACAAAGGGTATACAAGAAACAAGCTGGACAAAAGAGAACCGCCAACAAGGACAGGCCCCAATCAAAAAGAATGATATCTAACTGGTGATAGACACTGTAACCCAAAGAGAGGTATTAAATCTAATCAGCTCCCAAACCTCCTCTCAAGACCTCTCAACTCTCCTGAATAGTCTGTTATTCCTTCCACACCAAACACACCTCAAGATGGGGAAAAAAACAAGCCTGCCATAACAAGAGCCCTCTATTCCAAAAAGGCGGGAACAACAACACCTCATCCAACGAAGCCCTACAATCCCTATTTCCCACCCAAAAGACCCCAAAACCTCTAGAAACCGATTCCGAATAAGCTGAGCAAACTGATAGCTCCACAAAATATGATTAAGATCCTCAACAACATTTTTGCATAGGACACACCACTAAGGCCTCAACAACAAGGAAGAATGTCACCAAATACTGGTCCATGGTATTAACTTTCCCATGTAAAGCTTGCCGGGCTATGATATATGATATATGATAAGTTGAAAAGCCAAAAAGCCAAAATGATAAATCAGTGAAAATAAAACCAAACAGCCAAAGGAATAAAGATAAGTTTGTTAAGGATTCTACATTGAAAGATAAGGGACCTAACAAGGGTTTATAATAAGTGAGCCACTTTTCTCATTGCTAATTGGTCTTGAGATAGAATCCCATAATATTGATGTGGTATCAGAGCCCAAAAGCTAAATGGGATATTGACCAAGATTGGTGAACCCAAAAGAGGCACCATCTCGAGGGGGGCATGTTAAGATCCCACATTGAAAAGATAAGGGACCTAATTGAGGGTTTATAAGTGGGCCATCCCTCTCATTGCCGATTTGTTTTGAGACAGAACCCCAAGAATTACAATAACAAAAAAAAAAAAATAAACGAAACATTGAAGAACATAACTGCCAGGGGAGGTCTTGAAAAGCCAAAAAGCCATATGAGCAGGAGCCACTAGTCCACTACCACCCAGCTTCAAAAATAGCATCAAGCGATGCCAAGCAAACGTCCAGAACGAAAGATCCAACTAGAAAGCTTTGTAGAAAGCCGAAAAGTGAAGAGAACACCTAACTATTATTGGGAAGATTGATCTTTCAAAATTTAGCTTAGATTTTGAAAGTGTTATTGGAGAGTAGATAGCAAAACAATGACTTACCATCTTAATTTTCAAAAGTAGAAAACCAAAAACATGATTATGAATCGGAGGCTTAATGTTCTATTATAGTTTAGTTCCTGCCTTCTATTTTGTGTCTTTTTTTATGTCTTGTTTGATAAGCATAACTTTTTTTTTTCCTTATTTATTTTGGAGTTGAGGTCGGGATTTGATCTTTTAACTTTTATTAGAGGTTATCAATGTTTCAACCAATTGAGCTATACATCCTTTGGCTGTAAGCACACTTGGTTAATTTCAGTGATTTTGTTTTGGTTCTGGTTGCAGTTAAAGATCTTTTCATCGAAGTTCAAGCTTTCTGCATCGAGTTCTCTCGGATTAGAGAAGCAGCAGCGTTGTTCAGGCTTCTTAAATCTTTGGAATAAGTGAGTAGTAGCTGCATCCATCTCAGCCAAGCAATTCTCTCTCTGTAAATAGCAATTGTTAGCCATTTTACACTTGTGTCTTAGGCCCCTCTCCTCTTCTCTCTGTGTCTATGGTTTAGCAAATATTTGACTAAGTATATATTTGGTTTTAGCCCACTTCCCATTTACACTTTGGATTTTGTTGTTTTGCTTCTGCGTTTGCTGGCTGACTGGCTATTGCTTTGGAAATCCATCAGAATGGTGGTTTCAGGTTTTCCACAAGTCATTGCTGCGTTCTGTGGGCAAAATTTTAGAGATGAAAATAATTCTCTGTTCTCTTTTATACAAGTATATGTCAGTTGAGTTCTATTTCATTTCCTATGTGTTTGGTGGGATATTAATATATCTAAATAATGGTTTTATTTATGTTTTTTTTTTAAAACTATAATTCAAAATAAATTTTTACTGACCTAATTATCTACACAAAAAAGATAAGAACATAACTAAATCAAACAAATAGAATAAAAATGGCATGACTAGATNTTTTATGGAAAATTCTCATTTTGGGAGCATTCAATAGAAATCTTGGATGTATAGATTGTGATTCGTAATATTCCTTTAATACCTTTAATAACACTTTCATCGTTGGCTGTCTTTTAAAAAATTATGCTTGATTTTTACAAGTTTTCTAATATACTTTACCTTAAAAATAGGTTTGAATTGTAAGTCTAATTTCAAAAAAAGAAAGAAAAAAAAAGCAAGTTTTTAGAATTTTTTTTAAGTCTCATGATTTCATTTCTTGTTTTTAGTTTTTAAAAATTAAGCTTATAATCGTTATTTTTCTGTTGTGTTATTTGATCTTAAAACATCTTCAAAATTTAAGCCAAATTTTGGAAATTAGAGAAAAAAGTGATTTTAAAAAATTTGTTTTTGTTTTTAAAGTTTGGCTAAAATTTAAATTCTATTTTTAGGAAAGGTGAAGAAATTGGGAGAAGCAACTATAATTATTAAAAACAGAAAATTAAAAATGAAACTGTAAATTCAGAGGGCGTTTAGTTTTCAAATTTTTAGATTTTGAAATGTTTCTCTTTTTTAAAAGTATGGATGAYAGAAAAAAAAATATAAAGGTGGTAGCAGTGTATCTAAATTTAGAAATAGAAAAACAAAAAATAAAATTGTTATTAATGGAGTCTAAAGATGTAATTTATTATTGGTTAAATTATATAAAATACCTTTGAATAATAGCTTAGGTTTCAATTTTGTCCTTTAACAGTATCAAAAGTTTCAATTCTACTCTCAATTTTTAAAATTGTTTCAAACTACTTCGTGGGAAAAATGTGATACGATGAGTTGTCCAATGAGGTGTAAAAATAAAGCTATACATGAAATAGTTTGTTTCAATTATGTCCTTGAACTTTGGGGTAATTTTCAAAAAGTCTCATTTTAACTATATTATTATTATTTTGAGTCAAATGCATATGGGCAAGGGATCAAAACTTATGATTTTTTTGGTCAATGATATATGCCTAACCAGTTGAGCTATATTCAGGTTAGCCATTTTTACCTTTTAACTTTCATAATTGTACAAGACAACCTTTGTATTAGCTTCTGGATGAAAATCTGGAGTGACGAATGATAAAAAGAATTGAAAGGTCTCTGTCACATTCGAAAACGACTGTCATTGGAGGGAAAAAGTTTTGGGGGTTAGGGTACAAAACTATCAAGGGAGTAAGCAAACTATGAATGAAGACAAAAATTGGGGCCTCTTGTTTCATGATSAATTGATAGAAATTAGGGCTAGTAAAGAAATAAGAAAAGTTGAATGTAGGCACGAGGAATTGCTGATGGATTTTTTTTTTCTCTTCTCTCTCTCCTTGGTTCCTTCCTCTTCTTCTCATGGCTCTCACCAAAATTCCATGAACCCCACTCTTCCACAAGTTTTCTTTCAGGGATATATTACTTTTATTTTGGTCATTGTACTTTCAAACGTCAAACGTCCATATTGATTAGTGTACTTTCGTTCATTTTAGTCCATATATTTTCAAACATCTACTTTGGTCTATGAGCTTTTAAAGAAGGGACTATTTTGGTCTCTTAATTTTCATTTTTATTTAATTTGTTTAAACAATAATTTTAACCTGACATTCCATTTGCTAAATTTCTTAAAATGTAGCTATAAATTTATGTATTAAAAAATTTCATTGTGTTTAAAATTTTGTAATTAGGGACAAAATCGGTCACTTTTTAAAAATATAGACACCACAACAGGTGTTTTCTGTAGAGACTAAAATGAATAAAAATGAAAAGTATAGAAACAAAAATGAATGTTTTGGAAGTATAAGGATCAAAATAAAAAAAAAGTCAAAAGTAAATGAACTTGTTTAAACTTTTATTTATTTATTTATATAAGTTTTACAAGTTTATGATTTTCCCACAATGCGTGACTTTCTGCCTTAAATGATGAAATTTTGACTAAAAAAATATGCTTCTCTCCCTATCAACACCGAATTCAAATGTGACCCAAACTCTTTAATTGTTATGCCCACAATTAACTTTCATTTTACAACTCACCACTCACCGCGTCACATTTTCGTAATTATTTTAATGTGTAGTTAGTGGAATGGTTGTTTTGAGTCAATTTTAAGGGTTTAGAGCTTAAAATGAAACTTTTAAACAATGAGAGTATAACTGAAATTTATTCCAAAGTTTAGGAACATAGTTAAAGTTAAAACCACCTCTGCCACGTGTACCTTGTCTAACTCATTGTCCTGTCTCGGTTTTTCTTTTTTAACASAAAAGTTGATGAAAGGATACATTTTTTTAAACGATTTTAAAGGTGGTAGAATATTGAAACATTTGAAACCATAGATGCATAATTGAAACAAAAGTTCAATACCATTCTCTTTTTTAACATCAATAGCTTTTCTTTTGCATTTTATATAATTTAATATTTATGAATACTCCTTCCATTTATGGTTGCCTACTAGATTTTTTTGAATTAATGTTTAATAATTACTAGAATACCACTCTTTCTTTCTAGTTTATTGTAAATATATATTATCTAAAAATGTGCTAAATTTATATTTCTAGTTTCTTTCTAGTTTATTAAGGAAGCTTGGATGGGAATGGGACACAAGAATTTCTTGATATAAACTTAAGTCAAGCTTATGTAAGTCAAATGAATGGCGTGAGGAATGCATTGMATGGCGTGAGGAATGACATTGCAGATACCATATGGTTGGATTATTGTAATACATAAAGAGACGTGAATTTTCATGTAGTATGTATTAATATTTTTCTCCTTTCTATTAGTTTATATATAACAGATTTTAAAATTTTATGTCATATTTAATCTATYATATCAATGTTACGTAGAAGACTACATAAATTCTTAAATCCATATTCAATTTCTGAATCTGCTACCAAATACATATTTGAAAATAGTGAATACAATATCAAACACAGTTTCAATAAATCCTTAAATCCAGATTCAATTTCTGAATCTGCTACCAAGCACATTATTGAAAACACTGGATTCATAGAATACAACGCTTGTTTTCATTCAATCCCTTGTTTCCAAATTTATATTTCCAAAATCATATTCATAGTAGACGATTAATAGGCTATTTCGTTACTTGTAAATCTAGACAAGTGGCAAACAAAATTTTGAACTTTTGTCATTACTATTGACAAAATGTAGTTTAAAATTAATATTGAAAATTTCTATTTAAATTACATCTTTTAAATTTTAATTACATTATTTCGGAACTTCCGGTTAGTTTTATAAAAATTAGGCTAGGTAGCACTACTGAATTTTTCAGATTCTATGATCCAAATGTTATAAATTCTGAAACAACTTTTTTATATTTGGAGTGTTTTCAGATTTTGAAGTCAAAACTTTAAAATGGAGAGTTATATTAAAAAAGATAAAAACTTTGATAGATACACCATCTCATGTTATAAACTCTTTTAATTTTTTGTTAAAATTAAAACATGTAAAATAGAATATATTATAAATTATATAATATTGTAAAATATTAATTCTAACAAAATTTATAACATTTATGCTAATAAATTAATCAATAATATTTTAGATAATGACTTACCAATATATTACAAAAACACCTCGAATTTGTTTGTTTTAGTTTGAGATTCAATTTTCAAATATGCTACCAAACACATATTTGAAAACAATGAATACAACTCAGTTTTCATTTAATTCTTTTCAGATCACTAACCAAACACACCCTAAAATTATTCTTGCCTCCCCTCAACCTTGACTCGCTTTTGACGCTTATTCGCATGTCTAGTGGGTGTCATTAATTCTCTCGTTCAATGTATTCTTTAATGCCAAATATTTGTGTTGTTGCATTGGTTTAATTGTACGTTCCATAGTCTGAAAATACATCATGTTAGAGGTCTTGTTTCTTGGAGTTTAAGAATTAGAGGTCTCAAGTTTGAACTTTCGAGTGAGCTTAATATCCTTTCTATCTTTTTGAGTCAGGTAAATAAAGTTCTAACAACATATGTAACAATTTTATTCTTTTTGTCATATATTTGTAAGAGAGAAAGAGAGATAAAAGGAACCAAAACAAGCCAATTAATTTGAATGGTTGACTTTGTGTTAAAGACCATTGATCCTAGTGCAGCAACGAATTATGTGGAGGAGGATTCATCATGCAAATGCGGTGCCTTCTCTAGTTGAAGTATTTTCTATTAATATAGCTAAATTTGATAACTTCTTTCATGACTACTTGTTATGTGAAAAAAAAAAAGAAAAAATACAGGACCACTGTTGTGTGTTGTTCACCCATAATTTCGCTCTTTCATTCACAACAAACTCATAGTAAATCAAAATACATCCCACTTGCCCGCTGCGGGATTCAATTGTGTGGGACGACTTTATGACTTCATTGTATAAGTGGTGATAATTATGGCTTGTAATGTAAATCATGTGTGCGCAAAAATTATCTGATGATTCCAAACTCATTTTCGAGGACGACTATTAGCAACAACGAATATTCAAGTCATTAGTCAAATTCTTCCCAACTTTATCAGTATTGTCAATGTAGAATTTGAGTACTCAATACTTCAATTACTTTGTCATAGGTATTAGCGGATTACAACCTAGACATATGGTTTTTCTGTTAGTGGAAGGCCTCAATTCTAAAAACTTATCAAATGAGAGGGGATTCCTCCTTTTGATAGAGGACTTAAATATTCTTAAGACCCACAGCTAACAAACTAAACTAACTAACAAGCTTTAAATAACAACCCAACTAACTAAACGTCATATTAGACTACATCAGATTCTTGCCCACTAAGATAAAATTGTCAGGTGCCTCATAGGTGTAAATGTCGACGACATTGAATATGGTGTTGATGTTCATGTCAAGCGGAAGTAGCAAGGACTTCAAATGGGCCAAGTTTCTTTTCATTCAGCTTGTTGCATGTGCCTGTAGTAACTCGTCCCTTACGAAGGTAGATCATAACCAAGTCCCCAGGTTGGTATTCCTTGTACTGTCACTTGCTGTCTGTTCTGTCTTTATACTTTCCTTTGGTTGCCTCAATGTGGTCCTGAACTTCCTTGTGGAGTTGAATGATCCATTTTGTCATTTGAGTTGCCTCCATGCTAAAATCAAGAGAAGAAGGAAGGTTAGTAATGTCGACAATTAATCGTGGAAGTTTGGTATAGACAATTTCAAATGGTGACTTACCTGTCGACCGATTTTGCGTAAGGTTGAATGTAAACTCCGCTTGAGCTAAGGTTAAGTCTCATTATTTAGGACTAGCGTTGCACAAACACCTAATAAGATTTCCTAATGTCCTGTTGGTGACCTCAATTTGACCATCGATTTAAGGATGACTTGTTGTGCTATATTTAAGGGTTGTGTCAATTTTTTTCCATAATGTTCTCCAAAAATGGCTTAGGAATTTAACATCCGCGGACCACTTCTCGAAAGAACAAGTTCGCCACATAGACGGCGTCAGAGGTCGTTTTACCGACAAGGAAGTGGGTCATCTTACTAAATCGATCGACTACCACTAGGACAAAATCAAATCCTCGCTGAGTTTTAGGTAAGTCAAGGATGAAATCCATGAATAAGTTCCCACATGGTTGTAAGAGCAGGCAAAGGGGTATATAAATCGATATTATGTGACGTGCCTTTGTTAGTTCGGCATGTAAAATAATGAGACACAAAACTAAACACATCCCTCCGAAGTTGCGGCAAGTAGCAATGCAAGGATACTAATTCTAACGTTTTGTCCCGGCCAAAATGGCCTCCAAGGCGGCATGGAGGTCGTGGAGGAGAGTTTCACGGAGGGAGGTATGGGCAATGTACAGGTCGTCCCTTGAATAGATAACCATCTACCAAATGGAATTCGCCTATGTTGCAATTGTCATTGTTGCCATATTTATCTAGATGACTGGTGTACATTGTAGGTAGATCTGCAAAAGCTATAATCTCTCCATGAAGTAATGTTAATAGGTTCCCTACGGCTGAGGGCATCTGCCACCTTGTTAGCCACTCTTGCCTTATGTTTAAATCATAAAATCAAAACGTTGTAGGAAGGATAACCATCTAGCATGATTGTCTTTTGGGAAAGAATTTTAGAGAGAAATGATTAATGAAGATAATAAATTCCTTGCTAAGTAGGTAATGTCCCCATTGTTTAAGAGCACAGACAAGAGCATATAATTCTTATTCCTAAGTACTCCAATTTTGCCTAGAAAGGTAAGTTTTTCGCTGAAAAATTCAATAGGGTGATTGTTTTAGGCTAAAATTGCACCCATTCCAATTCCAGAAGCGGTAACCTCAAAACGTTGTGTGAAGTTTGATAGGTTTAGGATCAGGCTGTTGCTTAGTTTGGATCGGAGGCTAAAACTTATGGTTTGATCTTCACCCAAAAAAATTTACCCTTTTTCAAGCAATCTGTCAATGGTGCTTAAATTTTTAATGAACTTCCTATAAAAAGAGGTCAAACCTAAGAAACCTTGTATATCTCTAGTTATTTAGGTTGGGGTCAATCGGTAATAGCTTTAACAACCAAGCCAATGATAGCAGACTCATATTGGATCATCATTTGCTAGAAAGATGGAATAATTGTCCCTTATATTTGCTTGTGTTGTTACCATGGTGTGTAGTCAATAGGAGTAGAACTACGTTCTTTCCCATTCATGAGAACTCATAAGTATTGTCACGTCCTTTGTGGCTTGTATATCATATCATTTGCCATGGACGTCCCAATAAGATATGGCAGACATCCATATCAAGGACATCGCAAATAATCTAATCTTTATAACTGTTCTTAATAGACAAATGGATAGTGGATATAGCTGAAACTTAGCTTCATCATTTTTCTTTATCCAACTCACTTTGTAGGGTGTTGGATGAGGGAAAGTTTTAAGGTTCAGTGTAGTAACAAGCTTGTTGAAAACAATATTCTCCGTGCTTCCATCGTTAATTATGATTACACAAATTTTCCCATTGATTGTACAACGAGTCCAGAATAAAGAATGTCATTGCGGAAAAAATTTGGTTTTAGGTGTAAGGAGTCTTTCAAGAATACAAGATACTYGTTCACCTTCATCCGATTCCAAATATTCAATGTCCGCATCTATGCCCATATCATTCTCAAGGCCGATATCATCTATTTCATCCACAAGATTAATAGTTTTTCATTGTGGGCATTCATTAGACAAGTGACCAACCTGTCATTTACCTAGAGTTTTGGGTTGTATAAGCATTGGTCATCCATTTTGTTGTGTGTGTTTGTTGGTTTGGTTTCTTCCACAGCTTTGCCTTTCGAAGTAGAAGCAATATTGATCTGTCCATCCCAAACAACTCTTCTTTGGTATTGAAACTTGAATTTATTGGACTGTTGTTCTTTCACAGTTAGTAGCTATTGCCTCATTAAAATAACCAATGAGCTTCAATTGTAAGTGTTCTTTTATGTCTGATCGTAAACCACTTACATACCACGCTACTTGATATTGTTCAATCTCACTAAGATTCATTCTTGCTCCAAGCTGATGAAATTCGATACATTCAGCTATTGAGTGTGATCCTTGCTTGCAACTTTGATATTGGTTTTAGAGAATTTGTTCATAATTTATAGGTAGGAATCTTTCTCACATCAACTTCTTCAATTTTTCCCAAGTTCAAATAGGAATTTTGCCAAACGTCGTTGGTTAGTTTCGAGTTGTTCCCACCAAGCCAGTGTACCTCGCACCTCCTTTTAACTTGAAAGCTACGTACTAACTTGACTTTTTGTTGTCGGGTGTGTTCATGTAATTGAAGAAATTTTCCACATTGTTGACCCATTCAAGAAATTTTCCAAATTGTCTGGTGTGTTCATTTTATACTCRTTATTTTCTTGATACCATTGATTATGATCCTAGGATACTTGCGGTCATCATTCCAATCACACACTTCTTCTTCRTCAATTGATGAGTCCGCATGAATTTTATTTCAACACTGCACAGAGAAATTTTTATGTTGAAGCTGCAGATCACACGGTTCTTGTGCCCTTCTTAAACCAATAATGAGTCTAATGATTCTGTTGATCTTGGTTTATCCTGATTCCTCGCTCCCTTTGATCACCTTCTTGCTCAAACCTTGGAGGATTTGCTTGCAGATTCATGGTGTCCAGCAACCCACCACATCCTGTAATAATTTAAGTATCTCCACCACATTCCTTTGGACAATTTCTACGGCGCTTTCGACCATCATAAGTCAAGTGGTTGTGGATCGCAGAGAGAGGACGAGATTTGGTTCCGCCTCTGTGATGGTGAGCTAATAGTCTCCCATGTTGGAGGCATTCTTCTTCCCCGCCAAACACGAAGCTCTGATACCAATTGACTTAACCGAGGAATTCTATTAGATTCTAAAACTTACAAAATAAGGAGCTTCCTCCCTTTTATAGGCTAGACTCTTAAAACAGAGGGCAAACTTTAAATTTCAACTCGCAGCATATTAGACTACATCACCATGTATCATCGATCATTTTTCCCCTCTAGCTCTACTTAAACCACCATATTGTGTTGCTGGATTTGTTTCATTTTTACAAGATATTGTGTGAACTTTTATGTACGTCTCTTCTCAATTATATATCTATGGAATTTGTACATAATCTTCTCCATTTAGAGGAGATAATTAGTTATCTATAAATACAAGGGAGTTATTTAATTATAGGCATGCACCGTATCATTCAAACTATGTGCTAAGAACCTATTTTCCTAATTTGAAATGTGTGCCTTGATATGTATTTGGCTTATTTCATGAGATGTATTTGGCACAATTTCACGCCACTTGCCCATTGCAGGATTCAATTGTATTGCTGGACGACTCTATGACTACATTGTATAAGTGGTGATAATTATGGCTTGTAATGTAAATCATTCGTTTACACAAATTATCTGCTAATTCCAAACTCATTTCCGAGGGCGACTATTAGCAACAACAAATGTTCAAGTCACTAGTTAAATTCTTCCTAGTATTGTCAATGAGTAAAATTTGAGTTCTCATACTTTACTCACTTTGTCCATGTGTATTAGCTGATTACAATTAGTGGCCCGCCGCGACCCGGCCTAAGGCCGCAATTCTAAGAGGCAGCATATTTTTCATATAATATATAATATATATACTGTAATATTATTATCTATTTATTTTAATTTTTAATTACAAACGTAATTTAGAGTAGAACATAATATATATATTTTTATAATATTAAAAATACAAACTAATATTTATATTTCTCTTGAAAATGAAAAAAAAATTAAAACCCTTAAAACTAACAGTGTTAGCTTACTTTATCAACAGATCAAGCAATTTCTCCACTTAAAAATATATTTGAACAATTTCAAATATATTAAAATATTTTAACTTCTTTTTTATATGAAAATTTTAAAGTAATTAGATAATAACAATCTTTAGAAAATATTGTTGTCTTAAAAATACATAATTACATGATTCATTTTTAGTTTTAGTTTTTTTTAGTTAAAAGTGTCCAGAGAAATCTTGTAAAATGGAATTATTGTCTTATTAAGATATTATATTATATAAAGTAGGCAAATGTTTTTTCAAATGCATATATTGAATTCAACAAAATAAAAGTTTTGTATGAATATTAATTTATAAAATTAAATATTTAAAATTTTTATGTCATATCTACTTTTTTGTATTTTTCATGCATTCTATAATTTACAAATAATAAAATAATATTTTTATCTATGCTTTAGAAAATTTAAAAATAGGAATAAAAAACTTGATTTTATTGTTTTCCAAAATTTTTACACAATTTTGGAAACATTTCTAAAAATGAGGAACAAAAAATTAAAATAGTTAACCAAATACTTATATTTCTCAAAAATTAGAAATAAAAAACATTACCAAAGAGACTTTAATATTGTTCCAATTGTTAATGATAGTGTTAGAAATTTAATGGTAGTCAAGGGGTAGTCAATGGTGTATTTTTAATTTTTTTAATTTTTTGCAGTACAATTTACTGATTTAAGTTGACAAATCATAAGTCAAAATATGTTGTTGACATTGTTATAGAAATATTTTTGAAGCAACCTTAATTCTCATTGCTTAGGTTTGATATAAGTTCAAATTTAGGGAAGTTAATAGTAGATGGTAAAACTAATTGCCGTATTTGTAAATTTGTCAAAACAAAAATCATCAACGATGCACTACTTTTCTATCATTATCATCGATATAATTTTTATATTACCAGCATATCATTTTTATATCATTAATAAATTTTCATGAGTTATTTTTTAACGATTGATAATATATGAATTCTTACATTTGCACGATATTGAGACAAATTTGCAATTATTTAAGCTAAATTTGCTATTATCACCCAACTCCTCGGAGCTTAAAATCTCCATCTCCAATTCCACGAGAAAAGAGGCATAGAACTTAGCCAATAGTATTGAGACTCTTCACTGACCAAAATCTAGGATTCTATTTGTAGAACTCAAAAGGATGACAGGAAAATATGAAACTATGAAACTATAGTGCTTTTTGAATACTCTAGAATTCAACAGTTGTGCTAGTACTTGTCGCTTCAAAGCAAAAAACAAAGTCTAGACTTTCTTAAGTCACGCAAATGAATTTAATTCTTCATGAAGCATATGATAGAATATATATAGATTGATATATAATTTGCAACACAAGACATGGACCCCTCCTTAAAAGGTATTGGTGAAAGAAATAAGTAGCTAATTTACAGAATTACTGAATAAAGAACTCTGTTCATTTCAAAGCTACTACCTTCATGAATATCAAATAGATCATCCAAGATGGCAACGGGATGGGGCAAGGTAATTACATAAGATGTCAAATCATTCAGGCACTCCCAAAAAGTTGAAGGGTGTTGGATGCTTGATGAAGAAATTAAACTAAACACCAACTCCAAGTCTAGTTTTGTGAATATAATAATGCGATGCAAGAACAAGAGTCCAGTTTTCCGCATGGAATTTTCGCACGGTTGAAATARCATCATACTACTCTGAAATATCACTATTTGATACATATTCTCATACATCTAAGAATCACAAAATAAAACATAAAAATGTAACTAATTCATGGATAGGAAATGCACACGAGCAAGTAGATACTCTTTTCCAGCTATCCAAACGCCAGTTTGTGACCACTGCACATCTTCCCAGTCTAGATTATCCTCAAGTACCTAAAAAAGAAAGAAAGATAAATGTATGCTAGGCTTACAGCATACTACTACTGTACTACAATCTGGTGGCTCACAGCAAATAAGAAGCCAAAGTTAGGAGATTCTCAAAACCAACATGAACTTAACTCAACGAGATTGTAGTTCACAGCAAATAAGAAGCCAAAGTTAGGAGATTCTCAAAACCAACATGAACTTAACTCAACGATGATTTATACCTATCTCTTACCAAGAGGTTATGAGTTCGAATCCTCCAACCCCATTTGTTATACTCAAAAAGAAAAAGTTGAAGATTCTCAAAGCCACGATGTCCTATTTATCTTGCCAATCTCTTCTATGTTATGATCTTAACACATTAACCAACTTTGATCATCCACGTTCTCGGAAAGGGTCAACATGCTTGTGGGTAACAATATAAAATCAGGGACATAGCAACTTAATATTACCTCCTATGATTCAAAGAGGTGTGATATGGCCGCTAACTGAAACTTGAAATTAAACTCATGGCAACTACTGCAATCAGATTCTAACACGGACCAGAGAGCTCACTATAGAGCAATCTTGGAAGTAAAAAATCATTGTAAATGCAAGAGGCTTCTGATTAAAAAAAAAGAGCACATATACTGAACTTTCAAAGGTTAAGACAAAACTCGAGAGAAGTACCTCCATGTGTTCGGAAGGCAGTGGAATACCAATAGAACGCATAACCTTCTGGGGCAGTGGCTTCTTACAGCGAGACCACCGAAACACATCAATCAAAGTATTATCATTATCAGTTCTATCACCATTTGGGCAGTGCACAAAGTGATTCTGAGATTTCTCGGCTTCGGCTTCATGSCCCTGAGATGCTGCAATGGTTTTCACCATTTTCTCTCCAGAAAAGCTGAGTTCATACCTTCACACAGTAGTTCAGATAGATTATGATTTGCATATGATTAAAGGATGTGGTAATTCAGTCAAATGAGGTTTCCAAATTTTTGTCTTCATGTGCGCATCAGGACATGTACCCAGAATGCAAATTGCAATGTGTATATATTGAAATAAAACTAGTACTATAATTCAAATAACCCAGTTGTATGGGTCCCGATTATCCGGTAATATGGCCCTCCATGATAGCCTTACAAATGAGTTATTTTGTAAGAACTGAATTTCATTGATAAGTGAAATATACAAAAGGAAGATTTYCCCTTTTAATTGCAGTCCCATCATAAACTATGGTGTGGAAGAAACCGTAGGATATTCGAAAACAAGCAAAGGGTTTGGTTGGATTGTCGGGATCTAGCCAAGTTTAAAACTTCTAAGGGGTGCTCATTCTCGCCTTTATTTAAGGATTACACAATCTCCACAATTTATTCCTCTTGGGAGGCCCCTTTAGCGCCCTAATTGATGTTTTATTTTATTTTACCGCATTTACTCATTTCATTCCTTGGGGAATTTGTACCTTTGAACTTCTATTTATTTTCATATATGTTAATGAAAAGTTTGTTTCTGGTTTAAAAAAAAATAAAAACAATGAATAACTGTAGCAACAAGATRTTAATTTGAAGTTTGTTTATGAGATGTAAAGGTAAACATCATGGCTGGGACTTGACATACCTGCACGAATRGGTTTCTAGATACAAAACTTCTCCCTTCTTCAACCGTGCAGATGTATAAAGGGGCTTTTTTAAGCCTTTGTCAGCAACAATACTTATACTGTATTTGATCCTGGAGATATTTGTAAATGGAACATTAAAGATGAACATTCTGCAATTTTATATGGTAAATCCATGAACACCATGAGATATCATACTATGCAAGATTCATGGCTTTGTCATGGCTATGTTATGTAGTGTACAGGAAACATAAGATATCATACGATGCAAGATTCATGGCTATGTTATGTAGTGTACAAGAAACATAAGAAATAACATCATAACAGTGCCAGTAACTGCCACAATTCGTGAAAGCAAGGCACTAGTATAAATAATCTTTTTTCCTCCATGATAAACATAGGTATTTGAACGATCAACCACTTATATGCAACACAACTAATCTCCTATAACATTTGCCTAATCCTGTAACATTTGGAAAACATATAAGTGCTTAAAACTTGCCCCTTTGACCACTAACTCATGGTGGTTGGTGCACTTTAACAAATTATTGAAATAATGTTGTAAAAGAGCTTAGATATATCAAATATCACCAATTTCCTAAAAAGCCTAGTGATAGAAGAAACAAAATTTAAACCCCAAATGTCATTGTGATGATAGGTTCTAACTCTTGTAGAGGCCTACTAGAATATTAGTCTATGAGCCAAAACTAATTTCGTAGAGTCAAGTGGTTGGGTTTTAAAATTAGTTGAGATACATGTAGACTAATCTGAACCACTAAGTATTAGGTATATGTAAATAGTAAATACCTATTCTAAAGTCATGTAGTTGTCTTGAGATACATGTAGACCAGCTCAAACACTGACTATGAATTCACTCACACAGAGATAGATGGATCGATACGTTAAATACATAAATACAGATGTATACACATATATGTACGATAACTTGCTCTTGCATCAAGTACTAATGAGAGGAAGCTAAAAGCTAAAATAAACAAATATACTTGAAACAAGGACTATCGAAAAGACTATTTAAAAGGTACTCTAGAAGAAACAAAGGAAAAAAATTCCAAACCTCCTAATTAAACAATAGACCATTGACAACCATCTCAATAACGTATGCCTAATACTTAGTCTTCTAGAAGACCCWGTTCATCATAAAAAGGGAATGGATAGTAACTCATTACTCACCTAAACAGAGAAATCATAGCATCTAGGAAATGACCTATTGTTGTTTTCAAATTGAGGACCAAGGCCTCCTTTTTTAACCCATAGAAGGTAGACTGACAAAGTTCGCGAGTAGTTTTTTTTAATATCAATATATTCTCAATTCTTATCACCCAAAAAAAAGGATGAAATGCTTTAATGGCATTATGGCTCACTTAGGTTTCTTAATATATATAAAAGACCAAGGCTACTAAACAGTGGAGAATATTGTTTTAAATGGCTAAGGCAGTATCAAGACTTTTCTTTTGAAGCGGTATGTGGCGTGAGCCTCAATTTTAATTAAAAATATTATACAAGTCATAAAAATTTATAATCAAGTATTGTTAAACATCATGATTATACGATAGTATAGTACCCAAGAAAATATGACTGTCCATTGTCATTTATCTTAAATAAAGATTCTAAACTTCGTTCTTAACATTATTGTCATTGCCTATAGAATTTTGACTTATCATTGTTTAAATTTTTGTCTTCAATGCTATTTAAACCTTGGGCGGTGAAGGCAGTAACAAGGCAAATTACCACAATCATGTATTATCATTACATTCACAAAATTTCTATATTTTTGAAGAATCACGCAAATTAATATTATTCTTCCCATCATTACACCATGTGTAAAGACCCAACAATAGTGTTCTCATGGAGGTGCAAGCCTCTTCCGTAAGAGGCGTAAGCCCCTTATGATCCAACAGAAGCATAAGTCTCTAGGCTAAGTTTAAGCCTACCAAGCCAGAAAAGTCGTTTAAAATGTTAATAATAATTGGATACAATTTAGGAGTTCTGAAGATTCATTGATCACAGCTCAACTGTCAGGGAGAAGGAAATATCACATATATGGCCATGGAATGTAAATGCATTCCAACAAACTACAAATATAATGTATTATGTTTGATCTTGCGATGATAATTTAAAAAAAAATGATGGGTAAACACAATGAGAAATGCATGAAAGCTGAGATAAACAGACCGCAAATACAAGTATATTATTACAAAAGAAACAAAAAAATCAAAACATGATTTTCCAGATCATTTTGCACATGTGTAAGAAGTTAGCATTCTGGCAGAGACCTGCAGATGCAGATTAAAAGAGAAGATTGAAGTATACCATGGTTCATTGCAGAGGTTGTACTGAATCGTAACTTCYCTTACAAACCTTTGTTGACGCAATGCATTCTGAAAAATATAGCATAACATGTAAATCATTATTATTTTATTTAAAACAAACCATAATGAAATGAAAAATCACAGCAATGATAGATATTTATGTTATTCCTTTGAAATGCCTAATAATATATTCAATCTTGAAATTTTATTATGCTACGAGGATGGTGAGACTGAAATATGAGTTACATAGTATGAAATAGACAGTAAGCAGGGCGTTTTATAAAACTACAATTTAGAGAACAGATAAAGAGCAGGACAGCCATCTCTGTCACCATTTACTTGCAGCCAAAAATTCTTGCTTTCAGTTCTAATAATCAAATCAAGCAGTTGTATCACTTTTTCTTTTCCTCTTTTCTTATAAGAAACAATTCATTGATGGTATGCAGTTGCATCACATTCAAATCCTTGGAGAACCTTTTTATTATATCATCAGTCAAATATCAACAGCCATTTCCTTTCTTATATGTGTAAAAGGAAGCAATCTTACAGCACGATCAAGAAAATTGTTTTCTTATTGTATATCTGAAGATAGAAAGATATACTGCTAGAACCTCAAAATTCAACTTAGAAATAAAAAAGGTTAAATATTATTTCGAAGTATTACAGAAGCTGCAGCCCTTGTAGTCATTGTTCGCTCAACGGCCACAGGAGCAAGTGTGGGCTCAACTGCAGATGTATGGGTAAGACACGGCTCAAGGTCAATGGCTCCACCTCCTTTCTGAGGATAAAAAAAGTTGAAAGAAGCATTCACAAAACAAAGATCAGTATGGTGCAACTGGCTCTAAAATCAATTAAAAATCACCCAAAATAAAAATCCCAGAGACTAAAGTAATACGGAATAAAAAACTTATTACATTACAACATCTAGAGTAAACTTCTTTCTTT
>NW_019104786.1:122523-136828 GCF_001995035.1 Momordica charantia
CACTAAGAGACACGGGTCTCCAACCAACTTTCTTTCTTCTTCTTTTTTTTTAAATAAATGTAACTTTAAAAATATATATATATATATATATATATATATTTGAACTCTAGAAAACAATGATGCGCATGCCACATCCTAAGGGCAATTGGTGTCACAATCGCAATTCTTAACCAAAAACCCAACAGACAATAATTCCACCACAGTTACAAGAGATCTTTCCATTTTAGTCTCACTTGGGATTAAGCAACACTTCTTTTATAATAAGAAAAAAAGCTTTCGTCGAGAAAAATGAAAGGATTATAAGGACATACAAAAAGAACAACCCCACAAAAGGAGTCCAACTAGAATGAGGAGGGACTCTAATCCAAAAGAATACACCTAACTAATAATTAGAAAAAAACCTTAGAAACATAAATTCACACTACCTCAATTTCTATACACACCTCCACGCTATCCTCCAAATTGATTGTATTCCTCACACCTTCAGTATTACATCCACATTGATCTCCTATACATCCAAACACTCTGTCCTCCCACATATTTAACGATAATTCATTAACCTTATGCATACACCATAACTTGGACTACTCTGCCTCGCCCATGTTCCTTCAAATTCCATCTTTCAAATTATTGTACAGAAGACRATTAAGGATTTTTAAGAATTCGTTGCAATATGCCTTTCTCTGTGAAAGAATGATTGCTTTAGTTTCTGGGTTCATCTAAATGAAAGCTGAAGTATTATAGTTGAATACATAAAAGCAGTTTTGAGGGAGTGTTGGCTAAAGAGGAAGAGAAGAATTTTCCAGGTAAGCCTTTGAGAAAATATTTCTTCTGTTGCTACTCTTTGGAGCCCCTGCTCAAAACAATTTTTTTAACTACTCTCCCTTCTATGTTAACTCTAGAACTTTTCTCCCTTTTACATATTCCAACCATAAATGTAGTTTGTTTCTCATCAAAAAGTTTCCTCTCTCAAATAACACGCCCTTTTCCTTCCATGTGTTATTGTTCCCTAAATAGAACTTCTAAAACTGCTCTAAATTGACGACACAAGAGCAATAAGTCCAAGTTAAAAGATACTTTCATGTTAAACAGATCATAAAGAATGATAAACCACTGGTTTGCAGAGCTTATGGGAGAGAGTGCAAAATAGAATAATATATCTTGCAATAGCACTCCAGCAGAAGGTAGCATGCTAGTAGCTGTCACAATTGAGAAGAATCTTACACCAAGGAGAACAGAATAATAAGACAGCATACCTTGTAATCTGCAAGATAGAGAAGGAACATCGTTATGTAACTCAAACGCCTTCAACTAAAGATGAAATACCCTTATGCATGAAGTTATGAGCAGCAAAAAAGTGTCAAAAGCATTCTCCTTAGTCAAGATAGTAGTACCATGAAGACCGTAGGTTTCAATTGGCAAATAAACATTTTATTTAGTCATTTATTTGTTTATTTATTTATGATGTATCAGAGTAAGCATCGTGCAGCGGGTTAAAATAAGATGGAATTAAGWTGTATGGTGTAAATAATAATAACTTAGGTAGTGAAGGAAAAATGAAATTGTATAAAAATTGTATGATGTACCCTTCATTATCTTGAGCACGGGGCCTAAAGCGAGGTTCTCGATTCACTACTTGAGGGCTTCCCCTTGAACGTTGCATCCTCCTCCGCTGTTGAACACCATAATTATAAACCTCTCTCTCCCTGTCTAAAGTCCCTTCAACATCTGCACATCCCTCATCTGACTCTTTTTCATGACACCTACTACGCTTTTCTGGTCGATCTCCCTCAATGTCTGCATCCCTCTCTTTCTTCCTCTCTCTACCCTCTCTATCGGCATTTTTCCAGCTATCATAATCTTTTTGCTTTTTTTGATCTGAAATTGGATTATCCTGCTCCACCATTCTCACAGATACTTCACCTGACTCCTTCTCAAGGTGTGAAGTCTCCTTATCCATCCCATTCCATGATTCTCTCTTCGCATGGTCTTTTTCCCTTTCACGAGGTCTTTCCTTGTCTTTCGAGGTATCTTTCCGGTCCCTCTCCCACCTGTCTGTATCTCTTTCTTCCTTTGACAAGTCTTTCGGCTCAATATTGCTATTTGTTGCTTGAGTACTGCTCCTATGATCATTTCTTTCCTTTTCTTTATCACCCCAATCCCGCTGCTTTGTGTCTTTCCTTTTCCTGTCCTTCTCTTTAAATTTATCTTCACCTTTTGAATCTATTTTGTTCTCTCCAACAGCCTCCCTTGTTTCAACATACTCTTTCTCGTCAGTAGTCAGGGCTTCTTTTGCAGCCTCAGCTGCACTCTGGGAATTGGTGCGTGAAACATGCCAGGGTTCCATGCTTCCAACTGAAGTTTCAGGATATCTCTTTCCTCTATGGTATTCTTTTGATTCTTTCCAGTTCAAATGACTGGATGCTGATCCATAAATCTCTTTTTCTGACTTCAATTCACCCTTGTAATCGTTATAACTATCTCTGTCATATTTCATTTCCTTAATATCGTCCAATCTACTCTCGTATCTCGTTTCCTTCTCCAACTTCACAGCTTGAGAATCCCTCCTCTCGTCACCAAACAGCTCTCGAGCCTCCACTCTCGAATCCCGATTCTCAAACCTGAGGTCTCCGCCGTCCTTGGAGTCCCGCAGCTCCGGCCRGCTTTCTGAAGCAGCAGAATGATCTACATGAGGATCATTAGAGGACGATGGCATTCGAAACATTGAGTGCAGCGGGGATCTTCTATCTCCATCGCGGGATTCCGTGCGGGGAATCTTTGACATTGGAGTGTCCTGACCCATCTCAAAGGAGGGACGATACTGCATTGGAAGTGATGAAGGAAGCTTCCGATAGGGACTCGAATCATCGTGGGGATATTTGGAAGATGAAGAGTGACCACCATCATCATGGGACCTCTTCGGAGCACCACTCATATCAAACAGTCAGTGGGTACCCACAGTTCAGCCGATAGATATCAAAACAAAGAAATAAAAATGTTCCTAAAATTCAACCCAGTTGTCCAAAGTAACCTGTTCGAAAGAATAGAGATCACAGCATTCAAAACCCAGACAAAATTCATCGAGGGCATTATCGCAAACAGATTGCAAGCAGAACAAATTGGAAAAAAAAAACAATCAATTCATTCACCTCGCGTTCCAATTGATGCACACCACAAACTCCCAGTGGCAGGAGGATGGAAAATGAAACCCCTAATGACGAAGCGAGAAGAAGAAGAAGAAGTTTCTTACCTCGCCGAACATGGAGTAGCGCATTAGCTTCGCATCTCCGGCTCCGCGGGTGTGTCACTGTGGCCTTGTGTTCGGCAAATACGAAGGAATATGCAAAGGAATAGTTGAGAGAGAATTCGAGAAATACGGGGGACAAAAATTTCAGTGAATTTCAGTGAAACGGCGACACAGCGGCTCAAGATGTGGGCGTCAGGATTTTTCCACCGCGGTGCCAATGCCAATTTCTTTTTAGTAAATCTCCGATCTTAAGCGCTGGCCAAGCCCATGTTGATCGTTCATTTAGTTATCAAAATAAAAAGAATCCAAATGAAAATCAATCAAAATATATGAAAATGATTATTAAGATATTTTGTTATTTTCTAACATTGTTTATTAAAATTCTTTTGAAATTCTATTKATTAGAAATATGTGCTATGAGAATAGGAATCTAGAATATAGAGCATTTTTAGTTCTAACTAATTGTAAAATATGTTAATTAAAAATTGTGTTAATATCTTTTAAATTTATTTTATTGCTATTTGATTGGTAGTAAATATTTTTGGAGAATAGTACAATTTTGGTCCTTAAGACCTTAACTTTGGTCGAAATATTTTAAAATCATTTATTTTTAGTCCTAGAATTTATTGAATAGGTTTTCTTGACAAATGTTGTCGTTAAGTATCTCATTAATCATTGGGAAGATGGTTGCGCTAACTTRACACATAAAAGTTGTAATATACTCGTGGTTAAGATTTTTTCCTTCCCTGTTTTTTTGTTTACATAAATAGAATGTTTATGAATTATGCTCATTTGATAATCATTTATTTTTTGTTTTCTATTTTTGTAAATTAAACTTATAAATATTGTTTTCACTTATGTATTTCTTTTATTTTTCTATATACTTTTGAAAAACATATACAAAATTTAATCTATATTTTGGAAACTTAAAAAAGTAATTTTCARAAACTTATTTTTATTTTTATTGTTTTTGAAATTTGACTAAGAATTCAAATGTATTTTGAAAAACAATCAGAATGTACTAAAAAAATTGTGAACAGACAAATATATTTTTAAATAACAGAAGACTAAATATGAAATATAACTCCCAGAAGCATTTCGTCGCTTATCTCTGGGTGCCTAGGTATCCACCGTAAGCCTTTCTTTGTTTGAACCTCGCCTTTAACTTTAAGGCTAATAAATTATCAAATGGAAMCTTAAAGTTTTCATTTTTTCAAAACCGAACCTAAACACCTCCATTTTAAAAAATGAAACCTAAAAAGTGAATAGTCTTTCATTTTTCTCATTAATTCATATATCATATAAATAGTAGAACTATTCAACACCCTCAAAACTTTTTCCTTTTTCATACACATCATGCTATAAGTTTCTCACCTTGTTTTCAAAAAAATTATACCTTRAAAACCAATATACCCCAAATAATTAATTTACACTCTAAATATACCATCTAAACAATTTAGAAATACTATAAATAATCAATATATGCAAAACACAAAAGAAAAAACTAGTTTATTTTCCCCCAAAAAGGCATAAGAATGACTACTTTTTTATGTGTCATTTCATACCTATGTTTTTAAGTCCAATTTGATAATAATTTTGTCTCTAATTTTATGTTTTTTTTAACTATCCTTATTTGCTTACAATTTAAATTACTAAATTTCAAATAGAAAATAAGTATTTAAAATCATTTTTTAGTTTTCACAACTTAGACTTAAATTTTGAAATTTTACTTTTAAAAATATAAATAATAAGATAAGAAAAAAAAAACTCGCATAAAAAGAGTGGTCGTTAGATAAAAAGATTTGATTTTTAATATATTTTGGAGATAATGTGGATGGTTGTTTTTAATTTTACACTTTTAGATTCTACATGTAGGATTTTATTTTAATACCGATTTCATCCTTATTTATTGCATTTATATTTATTATAATTATTCGTTTTTTTAAATATAAAAGATTTAGTTTCGTTATCATAATTCTTTAATTATTGTGGGTCCCATACAAATTTTTAAAACTAATCCCTTAATTCACTCATTCAAAAAAGATTTATTCTTTTGATTTACCAATATTATTAATTACAAAAATATCCAAATCATTTTCCCTCCTTTTGTAATTCCCCACCATCAGATTTCTGCTTAATTCACTACTTGAACATTATAAATTATATACGATTAAACTTTTTGAKTTAGATATATCCGRAGACAAACTAAATTCCATATAAACTTCAATATCCTACAATTATCGTCAAATTACTTACAACTATCTCTTTAGTTAATATTCTAATTCAAACTAGTTAATAGTTACAACTAAATGATTCTAACTATTTCTATATCTTTTTTAAATATACTCAACTTAGTATAAGGAATCAAACTCACTATAATATATATCCTCATATATACAATAGTTCACAGAGTTGAGAAACCTGTCATGCCATGCTTCATCAATTTCTACTTTTTCCTTTTAGTGACTGTTAATTCTTTTGTTTGAGAAATTACGTCTAGCAACTCAAGTATCCGACAATAATAGTTCCGTTTCACAACAAATTTTGCATCTCAAATTCTAAATGCATCAATACAATATTCAAAATATATGGATATGATTGATTATTTTTATTTCTAAAATATAGTTTATATATATATATTTCTGATTAATGTCAATCAATTCTTTTTATGTTTTTTTCATTTTAGGTTAATGTTGTATACCWGTACTTATTATAAGTTATAATATATATAATATGTGTACTTTTGAAATCAGCTATTATTAGTGATATAATTAAATACTGTATATACGTCTTTATACTCGATTATAACTTGCATATCATGTATTATTATAAAATTTAAAAAAATATTTTAAGGTGTACAATATTTTAATTTTAGTTTATCTGTGTATATATTTCTTATTATGTCAATTGATTTTGTTCTTGTTTTTTTATTAATTTGTTAATGCTATACATAAATACTTATTATAGGATATATAACATATATACTATGTGTACTTTTTGAAATCAATTATTATTAGGGATCTAATAATATAGTTTATATATGGCCTATTTATGTTGAGTTATAACTTACATACTATGGAGAAGATCATTGTTAGAGATAAAAAAAAGAGAGAGTTCTTAAACAATGGAGACTTCAACACCCATGGAAAAGCATTAGCGTGCAGTACTTCAAAACTCCTCCGGAGACAACCCTTATCCTTGAAAATCTTGAGATTCCTTTTTAACCAAATGAACGAAAGCACTCAACTGCAACAAAACCCACAAAAATCTCACAACAAAAATAGAAAAAAACAATTCGAAAATCAAGAATCTAGTGTAGTAATAAAACCGAAAATCAAACGCACAAAAATTGAATAAGTTTTAAATACCCAAAATCAAACGCAAAAAACCTCTCTTTCATGTGTGCTTAAGTTGAATATGGCATTTAAGTAAAGAAACATGAATATTGAAAGCTAAGCTTACCTCCGACTATCGAAAATGGCTGCCGGAATGTTAGATGAAGAAGAATGAAGAAGACGAAGAACTGGCCGTTTGAGAGAGCCACTATATTGCAGCGGCTGCCAGAAAAGGAAAATAGAATAATGGAGAAAATGAAAGGATTTGGTCAATTTTTTTAAAATAAAATGCTGTAATCCTGGGATTCAAAAAATAAATTCTACTTCTCCATTTTAGTTTTTAATCTTTAAATATTAATTACATACATATAGAAGAGGATATATTTGTAAAATACTAATGGGTTCCATCTCAAATGGTGTATTTTATGACAAAAGTGTAAATTTTAAAAAATGAATCTTTTTGTGTAATTAGTACCTCTCAATAGTCTACTAATCTACTTATCCCTATATTTTGGAATGATGTATTTTTAGTCACTTATATTTTGTTTGGTTTTAAGAAGTAATTGAAATATTAATACAAAATTGTTTCATTTCTTTTTTCTAAAAAAAAAAATCATATTTTGAAACAAATAAATATCTTTTCTTTAAAAAATAAAAATATATTTCGTTTTTTGTAAATATTCTTTTATAAGAAAATTTTTGCTAAAAAAAAATCTTTATAAAGTCATTTTCTCCTAAAAAGTTAGACATTTTTTAAAGCACTCGTGATATTTATAAAAGTAAAAAAAAAAAAAAAAAATCTTTCTTTAAATCTTATTTTAATATTTTCCTAAAACTATGACAGAGATTATTGAGGTGATGAATTTATTTTAGGAGGCCAATTTAAATTCAAATAAACAAAATTTTCTTAATGGCTTGAGGCCACTCATAATAATTATTGTACATTACAATAAAACGAAGACATTTAAAAATAAAAATAAAATTCTTTTTTTAAAAGCCATCATCTTGAAATTAATATGAAAAATTAAATTATCGTTCATTGAACAGTGTTATGAGGTGTTAATACCTTTCACATACACAAAAACCCTAAACCTAAATCTTTTTGTACAGATTAACTTATCCATACATTTGAGTGACTAGACACCCTATAAATAAAGACCGGTGGCGACTCCATTTTTCTCCTCTCGGGAAGAAAGTCGACCGCTTCACATCGCAAATCCGTAGCGACAATATATATAATTTTTTTTTAGTGATATTTACAATGAAGCCATCATGAAATAACCATTCTCAGATCATCGTTTCATTCTCACAATATATAAGACTTCCCCAAAGCTAGAACAAATAAATTATGCACACATAAGAAGGTACAAAAATACTATGAATGACTCAATGTCGAGTGTTCTGAACGTGTCGAATAATCAAACGAAAAAGCTATATGAAGTGAACTTTTTAGAACAAATAAGGATCTCCCAAGTCCTACTACTTAAGATTTAATATCCTACGAGTTACCTAATTAACCAAATGTAGTAGGGTCAGGCAGTTGGACCGTGATTAGTCGAAGTGTACGCAAGCTGGCTTGGACACACGTATTTCAAAAAAAAAAAAGATCTCCCCAGTCCCAAATTTTGTCAAACAAAGTGAGAATGTAATACTTAGAGAGATAATTCCACAAATATTTGATGCTATTTTATGACTCGTTTGATATGTTAGGCAACCAACTCCAGCTCTTTCCCTACTAGAATGAAACAAGTGAAAATACCATCGCCAAGGCTCAGAATATTGTTTAAAGCACACGCTGGACTCGTTCGCATTAAACAATTAGTATGAGTGAGAGAGTAAGAGAGATGCAAAGGTACATAGAAACAAAGCCTACAAATCACATAATACAACAAAGTTCAATAATGTCACTTTCTCGTGCGAGTATGTAGCCATGTCGAGCGCCTACGTCACGTCACAAGAACCCAGGATGATAGGCACTACCCCTAAAATTCAGTATCCAAACAAGCTACCATAACCTTCGAAACCATCGTCCTTGCAAAAGGTATGTAGCTCAAGCTATACCTATTAATCAAAAAAAAAAAGAAAAAAAAAAGTGAATCACAGATAAGGGAGATGGGTGGACAAGCATACAAAAAACATTTTTAGACCATATTATCTTATCCTTTTGAATCAAGGATATACAGATATGAAAGAGAAAACTTTAGCATAGCCCGACTAGTTAATACACATTCCCTAAAGATCGGAGGTTCTAATCTCCACCCACACCCCCGTTATCAACTGAAATTTCACCACTGCTCCAATTCCAAGCCAAGTCATTTTATTCTTACTTCAAACCAACAAAATGGACTTAATAATAAGAATATAGCGAAAGACATTTCATTTGAAATCAACAATCAATCATCAAGAACAAAAAACCCGGACCCCAGTGAAAAGGTTCTTATAGTGATTTACAAATAATTCCTACATAGGAACCTGAGTCGCATACCCTCCAAAGCGATACACTAGAGTTAAGCTTCATTTTAGCTCACCTGCCTAAATATTTCCTTCAAGGGAATTATTTGATTGGGTAGTCTCAGATTCTTCCTAAGCTTGTTTCTTCTGCTTATTTGATTAATAAATTGAGACTTATCACAAGACAACCATCTTCACAATATCGAGACACTTGTTATACATAACTCAACATCCTGGTTCTAAATGATACCTTTTTTTTTCCTGATAAAAGACGGGAACCATGTATTCAAACGACCAAGGAAAAAACCTAAGGGCAGTGCGTTGACAACACCAGAGTAACCACTTTCTAATTGTTCACAATCATATGAAGACTAGAAACAGATGATGATAGTTTGAATGTTTCTAACTCATGGAGTTATATTGGCATCTGCTCCAGATTTTTAAGAGGATAAAAACAGATGTTAAAATAAGTGAGATAAAATAGCAAGACAAGGAGGAAACAAACGGATTCGACTAACCAAATTAGGCCACCAAATTCTAAAATGAGCGCAAGAAGTGTCAACAGCTTGTTGTGGACCTGCAGTATAAGTATATGCAAGTGGGATGAGAAATTAATAATGACTTGCCAAAACGAAGACGAGGATTCTCTATATGTGGGTTTAAGATAGTTTGACAGGACCACAGCACAACTTACATAGAGAGCACAAAAAAGAGCGAATATCATGCTAGCAAGGTATATGGCTGTCGCATAAATCCGAACAGGATCAAGCATCATTGTCACTTGCCTTTTGGGGCCAACGAGAAATGCTGTGCTGCCAAATAAACAATCAAGACACGGGAAAAAAAAACTTATTTATTTATTTTTGGGTGGGGGCACAGGCAGAGGTTTGGTTGAATAAGAAAGCTATCTGGGAGCAAAAGAGTCCAAGGGAGACAATATTTCAATGTGACAGGATCAAGATAAAAACGTTAAATTGAAATAGAAATTAACAGAAATTGATATTTATACAAGAAAGAAAAAATTACAAGTTCTCAAGTACTTCAAGACTTCTAGACTCTCCTCAAAGCTAATCCCAAAATCTACTCGCCATAAATCCCGCCAACCTAATGTATCTATAGTATAGCCACCCCTTTAACAAACTCCTTAGTTAATGCTAATACCTAACATTACTCCGCCCCAAAACATACCTTGTCCTCAAGGTATTGAGAAGTAAATAGCATCTGAATGGCACCAGCTATTGTCCCTTATGTGGAGGCTAAATTAGAGATTAGCTAATAGTGGGACAAATAGAGTTCTATAAGTGCATTCAGTCCCACAATCATATCAATACRTACAGGCTGACAAGGCATGCAAGTGATGATTATTTTCCCACAATTATTGGAGCCGAGACATAAGTATCAGAATCATCATCCTTTGTTATTATATATATATGCCCAAAGATAACTTTGACCAAAGAGTAGTATCTTCTTCTAACTTTCATTGCACACTCTCACTCTTGTGTCGTCGATGCCTATATGTAAATAGTGTCCAGATCTCCCTCCATCATTAGCAACCTTGCTCTAAAAAACCTTTGGTTAATCTCATCGGTCACCATTTCACCTATTTGATTCTCCTTCCTCTTTCTCACAAATTTTGCATCTTCAAACTTACTTTCAGGGTTGCGGCCTTCTTTCTCTCCTCTTTGGTCACACCACCTTTTAGGCCCTATGGATTTTCTCTCACATCTCCTTTACATTGCCAAGTGCCAAGCTCCTCTATCAAACCTCTTCAATCGTACTTTTGTTGATGTTCTCTAGTCTGGCCACGCTCCACCCCTGGGTTGTGAGCATTTAATATTGTTTGTATGGGTTTGACCATTTTTTATCCAAGCTAGTTCAACTTGTGATTCCCAGCATTAAAATTCTACACTTGACTTATTGCTCAATTTGATTCGCCTCCCCTTGATTTTCCATTAGTTCATTGGCATTGCAGGCTTTTTATTTCTTTAGATTTTTAGCTTCCATTTATTTTTCCAGCTTACTTTTAGAATCCCTTCAAATCTATTTCTTCATCTCCAAGTTGCACTGATTCCATAATATTCTTCATTTCGAGCAGCAATATTTGCATTTTCAACAGTATTTCTAAATCTATATCCATGATCAAAATGGATGCTTTGATACCAATTCGATAGAGCTAGAAATTGAAATAAGTATTAGCAGAAATTACTATTGATATAAGAAAGGAAAATTCCAAATTCCTAAGCACTTTGAGAGGCCAGGGCTCTCCGCAAAACTATTCCCGAAATTTACCCACTTTAAACCCCTCCAAYCTATTGTGTTTATCACTACTTTTCCAATAAACTCCTTAGTTAATCACTAACATGCCCCTAGCATCTTAATAATATTTCTAATATTTATTGTTTATCATAATAGTATTCCTAACATTCGAAGAGACACACCTTATCCTCAAGGTGTATCCATTAGGGTGGATCACATAGGGGCTTGAAAGGCACTCCCATAAATTCGTGGAAAGCTATTTCTAATGGGCTTCCCTTGTTCTCTCAATTTGGCTTTTGTTTTGTGGGAGATGGTTTGGATACGTACTTTTGGAGGATAGGTGGTTGGAGGATAGACCCTTCTCCTCACTCTTTCCACATTTATATCATTTATCCTCGATAAAGAATCAGTCGGTGGCTTTGTCCAGCCTTCTTCTAGGATTTCTGTGTGAGAGCCCTAATAGAGGTAGTTTGGGAATAGTATTTGTTAAATTATTTTTTCCTATTGTATTTAGATTAGGGTTTTCTTGTTCTAGTAGGTAAGTGTTTTCCTTATCCTAATAGGCAAGAATTTCGTTTTAGTTTCTTCTATGTGACAACTATTTATAGTCTTGTATCAATCCTTTGAAAGAATACAAGAGAATTATTTTTCTTATAATTGACATGGTATCAGAGCCAAGTTTCTTCTGAAATATTTGTGGGAATTAGGGTTTTGTGTCCATTAGGATTTTGTATCCATTAGGGTTTGAAGTTTTGAACACTATTTTGCAAGTGTTCATTGTACCCAACCCACAGCAATACCGCCGCCGCCGCCGCCGACCACTGCCGCCGCTGCCGTTTGCTGATTCGCGTGGCTGCTAGGGTTGTTGTTGTAAAGGGTGGCTGGTAGGGTTTTAAAAGGGAAATCTAAACATTTGTTGGTTTGGTCACGATTTCCGGTTCGGATTGGTTCACGATTTCTGGTTCGACTTGGTTCAGTTTCTAACCTCTGTTCAGCTTAGCCTCGGTTCAGTAATTTTTAGTCCGGTTCTACTTGATTTGGTCCGGTTCAGCAGGTTTACTCCATCTATCCAGCTCTCAGGTTATTTGTTTAACTTTTCTCTAATCAAAGTCAACGGATTCCACCAAAGCTTCCAAAGAAACTATCATGGAAGAAACTAATAAATCTTCCACAGGAGACCTACAATACATCCATCCTACTTATAGATTGGATGGAAAAAATTATTTAAAATGGTCTCAACTTATTCGAACTTTCTTGAAAGGAAAAGGAAAATCGAACCACATTATTGGGGGAGGACCTAAACCGAAAGATCCAAAGTTCGATGCATGAGATGAAGAAGATTCAATGATCATGTCTTGGTTATGGAATTTAATGACTCCTACTGTTAGTGATACATGTATGTTTCTTAAGACTGCAAAGGACATATGGAAAACAATGAAGCAAACTTATTCCAAAGTAAAAGATGATGCACAAATATTTGATATCAAAACTCGTATCTTTGGAACAAAACAAAGTAATCGAACAGTGACAGAATATTCTACAATTCTTCAAAGTTTGTGGCAAGAACTAGATCATTATCAATGCGTTGATATGAAATGTACTGATGATGCTGCTACTCTAAACAAGTTTGTTGAAAAAGACCAAATTTATACGTTTCTTATTGGTCTCAATGTAAAATTTGATGCTGTTCGAATACAAATTTTGGGCAAAGATCTCTCATCTCTGAATGAAGTTATTGGCAGTATTAGAAGTGAAGAATCTCGCCGTAGTATTATGCTGGAACCACAGACAGAAGGATAGATCATGAAAACAGGAGGTACTAAAATGACGGATGAAAAGCAACGTATAGGAGCTAACAATTGGGATGTAGGAAAAACAGGAAATAAAGACCATGTAGGCAAAAAACCAGGGCACATCAAGGATAAATGTTGGAAGCATGGAAAACCTGAAAACTATCAGAATTCGAATTTCAAGAATTGGTCAAATAAAGGTAATGCAAATAGAGGAAATAGTCAAGCTCATATTTCATCAAGTCAGAAAGGCGTTGTGACAGAAGAGATTTCTGAAAAAGGAAAACTAAACACAGATGAGATTGAAACGCTAAGGAGTTTTTTGGAAACCTTAAAAAAGAATCCTAATCAAGGTACATGTTCTGTAGCCTTTTCAGGTACAACTTCACATCCTAAACTCTCTACTTAGATTATTGACTCTGGTGCAACTGACCATATGACAAAGAGTAGTTGTCATTTTTATCTCCTATAGTCCTTGTCCGAGCAATAAAAAAATATCTACTGAGATGGTACTCTATTAACAGTGGCTGGTCAAGGAGACGTCCAAATAAATTCAAACATTACCTTAAAAAATGTGCTCCATATACCCCGGTTAACTGTTGATTTGATATCAGTAAGAAATTTGATACAAGATTTGGGATGCAAARTAACATTTTTTCCTTCTTGTATTTTTCAGGACCAGGGCAATGGGAAGATGATTGGACTTGCTAAAAAAAAAGATGGACTTTATTATCTTGATGAACCTATTGGCAAGGATAGTGTTGGGAAGGATGTTTAAGTCTTTGTTTCCTCACAAACTCATCCCTCTTTAAATAAACTTTGGTTGTATCATTATAGACTAGGGCATGCCTCATTTAGATCTCTTAAATTTTATTCCCGGATTTGTTCCAAAACTTTAGTTTTGATTCAATACAGTGTGACATTTGTGAATTTGCTAAACACAAGCGTGTTCCATTTCCTAGTAATAATAAACGAACTTCAGTTCCTTTCTCTCTTATTCATAGTGATGTTTGGGGTCCCTCCAACGTGCCAAATACTTCCAAATTACGCTGGCTTATTGTATTCATCGATGATTGTACTAGGGTTTCGTGGGTTTATCTTCTAAAACAAAAATCTGATGTTGGTTCTACCATTCAAACATTCTTCCATATGATCGAAAATCAATTTGGAATCAAACCCAAACGATTAAGGTCTGACAATGCTCGAGACTACTTCAACCAAACATT
>NW_019104786.1:149699-174643 GCF_001995035.1 Momordica charantia
TATTCACAAAAAATAGATCAAAAGGCAGCCTATGGGTGGGAGGTATAAGCAACCCCTGCCACAATCAACTAATACGAAAAAGGCTTCCAATCAAGATTTATTGTATAAAAAACCATGTGATTTCCGGAAAAAGTGTGGGGCACTCCAATTTTCTTCTGTTCACAAAGAGCTGTATGATTCAGCAGATTGGTTCACATAACCAAGTTTGACAAGTAAAAAATACTCAACTATCGACTCCACAAACTGGACCCAACTTTTGATGTACTTAACTAGATGGATCCTCCAAAACATTTTGCAGATGAATAATTCAATTGAGCCTTGAGTAACATGACTAAGTTAACACATGGTAGGCATCCAATGCTCAGTTAGATGCTTAAAAAAGTTTTAAATCTTCAACATTCTGTGATCATAGAGACATACACCGTATGTTCAAACACGTGGATATAGCAAATATTAGAGAAAAATAAAGAATCTCAATGGAAAACAAATGGACTGGTTTATTGGGCTCACTTAAACTCATAATTGCATGGCCATCGACATCTCTGTGCTTTTTTTAGAAAAAGAAAAGATTTAATAAGATAATGAATACTCTTTTTTGGCTTTAAAACTGCATTCATGAAGGAAAAAAAGAAAGTACAAGAAGGTCATACTAAAAACAAAGGCCATCATAAAACAAAAAAAGCTTCAAAAGTAAAACAAATGCAACAAATAATAATTAGAGGAAAGGGATCCTCCTATTCCTTTTAGGTCAAATGTACCAAAAGACTGTAAAACTAGCTTGGTCAAAGGAAACGCTCTGTCTCAAAAAGGGGTGGGGTGTCATATTTAATTCCATTAACATGATGCAACAATTGAATTATTGAAAAAGGGGAAAAGCTGTAGCACTGGACAACCAAAGACCTTTAAGAAACTCTGCCAAATCTTCCCCAAAGAAATAGCATCTTCAAAAAAATATGATTCAAACCCTCACTTTCCCATTTTCATGGCCACGTATTTATAAGTATTATGTATATGGATGACATTCTTCCATTCTTTCTCTCTCTAATTATAGAAATTATGCCCCTGCTGTTTGTTTATTCTTATTTTTTTATAGGGAACAGGTAGATAGCCGTTTAAAAAAGAGACAAACAAAATATCCTAAAGGCCATAGGAACAAGGTGTCCCATTCCCCAATGGAGGACCAAACGAAAGGCTTCTAATCTAGGTTAATAACAAAAGAAGTGTAGTTGCTGGCTCAGGGGAATCGTGAGAAGAGATGAGAAAACCCAAGAAAGGGATGACCAGTGTATAGATATGAAAAAAAAAAGGCACGATCTTTTGTCATTTCTGTGATTTCAACTCTTGTTCCTCTTAATCTCTTGTCTCCTTCAAAGGTATATCGTTTCTTTCAATCGGAATGGAAAGAAGAAGGCATTGGGAAGTCTACATCTATGTTTCTAAGGGGATTCATGGCCAACAAGAAGGGCATGGAGAGGGATTGTTCCCTGTGTCTTTCTTTTTTTTTTTTTTGGTATGAAACAAATATTTAATTGATGGTATGAAATATACAAAAGACCACATGGACAATTACAAGAAAGTCTTCCAACTTGTAATAAGATCATTAAGAGAGTAGTTGTTGAAAGGGGAATAGAAACATTTACACCAACCAAGAGCTAGTACAATAACTCTATCAAAAAAAGGCTATCAAGAGAGTCTAGAGAGTAGTTGTTCCCTGTGTCTTTAATAGATGAGTATTTTTGGTTGGATAGGGAGAAGAGTCTAGGAAAACATTTGCATAATGGTTTCGTTCTAATCTTCTGATGAAGTCAAAAATTTGTGGAGTCATTTCCAACAGAGCATCTAGCCAATAAGATCTTTATGCTTGAGAATGCTCTTCCAAGAACACTAGGATAAATGTGATGCATATGCTCTTCCTTCTCTAACATGTACGAAGTTGCACTTTGTACCAATTGACAAAGGGTGAGCCCCCATCCATGTTTGAACCTTTCTAAAGGTCACGAAAAGAGTTTCCCTATATCGATAACCTAGATGGATATAGAAAAAGTGACATTTAGTAGGTAGGGAGGTTGGATAATGTCGCTTCTTTGATTGTTAGGTGGCCACCTTTGGAGATGGAGGAGTTTTTCCATTTATAAAGTCAGTTGATTCTTTCAATAATATGGACTCAAAAACAGATGAAGAAATGGAGCAGTATTTACCATTACGGGAATGCTCAACAAAACTTGGCCACGAGTCATTCCTGAAAGGTTGAAACCAAACTAGTCCACATAGGTTTGAGGGCTGAATTTGCAATGTTAAACTTAATCCCCAATAATTCAAATTGTCCATAATTAATGTTGATCTCAAATGCATCCTCAAAGATCTTGATGATATTAAAGATATTGTTGATACTAACTCTGTCCTTGGTTGAGAAGATAATAGTGCTGTCTGTAAATTAAGAGGATTAATGGATAGGGAAGGCTTCCCCAATATTAGAACCCTTGGAGAGACTGCAAGAACGGCTTTGGGAGAGAATTCTCCTGAAACAATCCACTACAATGATCAAGAGAAAGGGAGAGAAGAAATCTCCTTGTCCAAGATCTCTCTTTCTTTTAGTACAACAAATATGGGGCGAGGATTTTAACCTCCAACCTAAAGGAAATAAGTAAATGTCTTAACTACTAAGCTATGCTAATATTGGCCCTTGTCCAAGATCTCTTGAGGCAAAGTTGTATGCTCGATAGGGTTCAATCCCTTACAACATTTACTAAATTCTGCCGGTAGTAAAACAAAGTTCTCCTTTGAAAACACTTCTAAGTTCTAATTTAAAATAACTGAAGTTTTACTTTTCAACAATGAGTATTGTATAATCCAATTGATCCAAACAAAACTGTAATAGAATTCCAGTTACATTCCGACTGTGTTAGACCATCTTTCAAAAATCAAACTCAGCAATGCAAAATGTATCCTGAAGTTGCAATACCGCATCAAATGTAATACAATACAATAAATGGCAGATAAAGATCAAACCACTAGTTTCCTACGCTAAATTCAGCGACAAGAGAATCAAAATAAGAACCTAAAAATGAAACCTGTTTGGTGGACAGCGTGCAGTTGCGGTTGAAATCGTCCATAAACCAGGAAGAGGAACCGTCATCCATTGTAGCAGTAGTAGCTTGATGTTCTTCGTCCGCCTCAACTCCTACTAACATTTTCATTTTCTCAAACGCCTGATTCATCTTATCCATGGCTCCTCCGCCGCTTCAAATTCCGTCGCTGTTTCCGGTGAGAGGAAGGGAGAGAAATGAAGAAGATAATGAAATTCAGACAGATCTAAAACAAAGGAATCTATGAAATCGATACTTCCAACTGCTTCGAAGCAAAATCTTGCTACCAGAAATCACCGATTCACCCGCAACCCGTCGCCGTCGGGGTCCACCGCGGTCGTTCAGAGATTTTGAGGTGTCAACTTTCAATTTAAGAAAATAATTTTAAAAAAAAATTCACACACACACACATATATATATATATGTTAAACTACAAATTTAGTAAAAAAAATAATTAAAAAAAAGCCTTTCAAAAATAGATCTTATAAATCTTTCCTATCTCAATTGTGTGTATAATGAAAATGGGATGACATGTTGGAGCATAGTTTAACAGTAATTGATATCTATACTTGATTAAGAGATACATTAATATTTCTATCGACATTTTTATGTAACTATAAGTTCAACATCGATATTACGATAAATCGGAATTTTCATCGTATTACAAAAATTAGATAAAATATGAACAATTTCAACTAAAGGTTGCTACTATATATATTAATATTAATAATTTTTAGAAATTAAATTAATATTAATTTAAATATTTTTTATGACTTTTAAATTTTTAAATTTTTATAGAAATATCTATCGACATCGATATTTTATTAATATTTATATGAAAGTGAGACCTCGACATTTTCACAACCGATATCAATCTTTAATTTGGATCGCACTCGCTTTACACTATTATATTGGTTTAAACAAATTTTGGAGGGCCTTGGATATGTGACTATTTTTATTTATTTGTTTTAAAAAGACACTACTATTTTTATATTAAAAAATGACACTCCTAATGGTATGCATGAAAATAATTACATTGAACACTATTTATAACAAAGTTTGTTTTCTTTAAAACAATTCGATACCTCAGTGAATAAGCCATCAATTATATTTTTTTAACAATCGGAGGTTTACTTATTATCTACCTCGACAATAAAATTTATATCATTTTTTATGAATAAAAAAACGAAAAGTACTCACATATTTTAAAATACTAGTATTTTAGCTCGTATTTCGTACGTTATATATTGATTTTTTCACTCCAAGCAAATTATACAAATGTAGGAATATTTAATTGGGGAAAAGAAGGTAGGACTTATTTTGTCGTTACTCGTAAAATATATATAATTACACAAAATTTTGTAGTTTTAATGTAATTTCTCCCTTGAATTCTTAGAATTAGGAGGTTGTATACAGGTATGACAAAAATACCCATGGAATCCTCAGGTCGGAGATTCCCCGATTTGACCCCGTCCTCGGTCAAATCGAGGATCCCAAAGGGTTTCCCGGTGGGGACGGGAATCGGTCCCCCTGTCCTATTCCCGTCCCCACCCGTTTAATTTTTTATTACTTTTTTATATAATAATATTACTATATATTAATTTTATAAATACTTTTTAATTAAAAAAAACTCAAGCTAATACCCATTTAGCCACTTCACTTTTATACTAATGATAACCAAAATTAATTAAAAATTAAAAATTAAAAATTAAATCTAAAAATTAAATTAAAAAATTAAAAAATATATATTTATAACGAGAACGGGTTATCAATCACTGCCCCGTTTCAACCCCCAAAATTTTGGGGACGTGGGCGAGAATGGGTGAAAAACCCCAACGAGGTGGGGATGGAGATGACCCACACCCYGTTGCCATCCCTAGTTGTATATATAAAAATTTAGAATTCAAAATTTTAGATGTGAAAATGTGAGAAGAGGTTAAGCCGTAAATTAATATTATTTATGTAGAGGTGTGAAGTGAACTTAATATTTATTATAGATTAAAAAAATTAATAAGTTCTACGTATAAAAAAGTGATGAATGAGGTGTTATATAAAAAAAACTATCCTATTTTATTACAACTTGCATTTTTTTTTTTGGAAATTTATTTTATTATATAATATATCTGATATGATTGATTCTTTAAGAGTAGATTATAATATTAAGATATGTTTAAATTTTATAATAACTTATGTATACATTCAAAACAACAAATTTGCTATAAAATTTCTTTCAACTATATAATAGGCAAATTTCTTTCAACTATATAATTAACCTATGAGTATACAATATCAATCCTATAATTTGTTTTTTTGACAGACAATCCTATCCATTATTTATTAATCTAATCCGTTGGCTTTCCCAAAATCAAAATTCATTCATGAATCAGAATGAAAGGGCTAGAAGCGAGCGCTTCTAGCTACTTCGCCTACTTATTATTATGACGGAAATGAACGTGCTATTTTCAAATCGATTGATAGATAGCATGATCTGTTCTGATAGATCAAAAGAGTCGAAATGTCTCGCATAATTTATATTTTATTAAAATTAAAATTAATTTACATATTTCTAATTTGAATCAAAATATCTTCTTTAAGAATTCAAAAACTGTATTCCAAAAAAGGGAAAAAAATATTCAAAAGATTAAAATATACAAATATCCATACAAATTTAAAATATTAAAATAATTTGAAGATTAAATATAAAATAATATGAAAATAATAGCTAGTAGGTAGGAAAGAAGAAAATTGATATGCACGTCATTTTAAAAAATGGATTTACTTCTCATCCATGCTTGAGATCACTAAACAACAATCTTAGAGACCAAAAAATTAAAAAAAAAAATCTAAAAAAATAAGACTAAAGAAAATGGTAGTTTAAATTGTGATAGAAAATGAGTCATCTTAGCATGATAGGAAATGAAAGAGTTACAAAATTTATGAGATTCCAAAATTTTTTACATTAAAAAATTAAATATAATTAAGGGTTATAATGCTTAAATTAATTTATGTAAATTGGGACGTACATGCTACGTTTTATGATTAATATAATTTAGGTAATTAATATAATTTAATAATATTGGAAAACTGCTAAAGTGAGCATAACTAAGCGGTAATTGCTAAAATAACCATGAGCGGCTACGATATTATAAGTTTCTTCCTCTTGCTCGAAACTGTAACCTTCATTAAGATCCATTTTCTATGGTTTTCCCTTTAACAAACTAAAAGTTACCAAAGAACCATGCATAACATTGATGTCGCCGAATACACTGGCTACATCTAATATGTGAAATGGGTGCATAATGATGTTGTGCTCAGTCTAGAATACAATCATGAAGTTGAAAGCATGAGAGGTTCCTAGAGGCATACCGTGAAAAAAGCTTCCTTGACCAATTGGGTAGTCACTTAATTATAACCGAGAGACAGGTAGAGAGATGGATATGGGTATTACAAAAAAAGTCAAGGGCAATATGGTAAAAAAATATTTATTCCACGTCAGTCTTTTATATATAGTTTAAATTCATGCTAGTTAATTTCTAAATAAATAAATAAATAAAGGCTTCTCTCTCTCCTCCCAGTCCCCACAGTTAATGCTTCTTATTTTGGGCTTTCACAGTAAAAGAGAGAAGATTTGATCAGATTTTGGTCTGTCTTTTTAYAATTTGCTTTGGAGGGTTAATTTTAACAATAATGTAGATTTCAAAATAGTAATAAATTAAATAAAAAATTTTAAAAATAAGGCAGATATCAAAACTATAATAAAAGTACAAATTTTTTTATTGTTTAAATTTTGATTTTTGTAGTCAATCACAAGAGGACACGTGGCATCAATGATCAAATTATTCCTCCACTATTTAAATCTTAAAATTGAAGGAAAAATGGGAAAAATCAGCATTGTTTGAGCGTTTATTTCGCCATTTTGTAGAACTTTTGAAATTGGAATTTTTATATTGTATGAATTTTTCTTACCAATTTGTGAGTCTAGATTTGTATATCTACTATGAGAGATTGTGACATTGTCCTTATATTTCTAAATTATTTGCAAGGATTGTTCTTGAACTTATAAAAAAAGAGTTTTAACGATTTAATTCTTAACTATGGAAAGGATATGGTTTCTTCTCGCTTCAGAAAAAGTAAGGTTTTGTAGCAGTTGAAAGACTATGAACTAAGGAATAGTCATCAATGAGCTTTTTATAATCGAATATTAAATAGATTTTTGGGAGGTGGAGTAGGCTAACTTTGGTCAGACCACTATAAACTTTCGACCTATTTCTTTCTACCCTTATCCTATTTTATTTGTGCAACATAGTTAGCATTTACTTGAAATATATTGCAATTTTTAGAAAATCACTTTATTAAAAAGTGTGTTTTTTTGGTTGAATACAACTACAATTTTAAAATTTGTAATTAACATTATTCATTCCTAAAGGATGAGATCTAATAGAAAGTAAATAGTTTAAATATAAAGGACTGACTATTAAAAAACTACCTATGAAACTAAATTAAGATTCAGATTTCGAATACTTGTCATTTATTAATCAGATCACTTGACTTGTTAAYATAAGCATAAGTCAATGGTAAAAATATGTTCGCATTCTCTCAAAATCGGAGTTCAAAATTGTCACCCTGTACTRAAAAACTAAATAATTTGTCTTATTATTTTATTTTAGGTAGTGTTTTATTAATTTTTTTCTCTCTTTCATATAAAGGAATAGACACAGACATTTTTTCATTTATTASTTGAGTGACTAGAGTCGCAACAAAGTATATATAGACATTATTCTTTTCTACACACTTAAACTTCCAACCGATTGATGGCTCAAATGATTGCATAGTGGTAGTAGGGTAGACACATTATTAATTTCCTCAGCCATCAAAGATCAAGGTAGAATATAACCTGCAAAGTACAATGTACAGGGTACATGAAAGGATTAATAATTTGTACTAAATTGGTAAAGTTAAAATAAGTAGCCTTATAAGKAGGTTTGGAGTTTGCCACGTGTACCACATTCACTTGAAAATAAGTATACGAGTCTCAGCTTTGACAGGTTAAGGACAAGTGGGACAGGTTGAATCACGTATGACTAGGTCAGGCTCAACTTACCACTTACATGGAAAAATATGTCATTGACGAAAAATCTACTAACACTAAATACGGAATGTCAAAGTGATAGGACCACATTTTCTAAAGCTCCCCTTATAAGATGGGGTCCCTATTTTTTAAAATAGACATTTTCTAAAGAGCAACTTAACTAAGTTTGGAAGTAAATAATAATAATAATAATAATAATGTTTGGTTCGACACCAATTTCGAATAAAATCAAACTTAAGTTTTGGAGTGTACGTGGGAACCCATATTAGTGCAAGGTTCTTGTAGATGAATGTTTCCCCTTAGAAAGTTTTTTGAAAAATAAAAAAAAATATATATATATAATGTCAAGCTCACCCAGCTTACTTTAAAAAATCAACATTATAAAAATTACAATATATCTAAAAGCTGGATATGTGTAGCATGACTAATATAATATAAATTTGGGTTAATTTTAATCAACATTAGGCTATAATTGGGAGTGATCTTGGCATTATCATTCTAAAATCACTCGGTATATCATTGTAAAACATTATGGAAGTGATTTTTACAATGAAAAAACGTGATATTGATCATGTCAAAATCACTTCAAAACGTGTCTTACTATCTTACAACGACGTACAAGTGATTTTAGGAAATAGAAAAAAGTGATTTTGGCTAGAGATGGCAAAAAAATCCACATGACCCGATCCCTGCAGGTACTCGACTCGATCGGATCAAGAATCTCCAGTTTGACCAGGGACGAGGTCAAACCGGGCATCCTAAATGGAGTCCCCGACGAGGATGTGGCAGGAATAGGGGAGTATCCCCACCCTGTTCCCGACCCCGCCTCGTTTAATACTTTATTATTATTTTATATTTTTTTATATATAATCATATTAATATATATTAATTTTAATAAATACTTTTAATTGTATTTAGTTGAATTTTACAATATTTTATAAAAGAAAAGGTTTATATGATTTAAATAATTAAAATATTAATAAATATTTATTAAATTTTTTTAAATATATATATGTCGGGGACGGGTTCAGGGGAATCCCCGCTCCCAAGATTTGGGGGACGGGGACAGAGATGGGAGAAAAAATCTCCAACGGAGCGGGGATGGGGATGGTCTGGGGATGGTCTCCCAATCCCGTTCCATCCCATTGTCATCCCTAATTTTGACTATCAAAATCACTCTTGACATGTCTTTAATATTGTTTCGTTTAGAGAAGATAAGCAAAACTTACTTCATGATTTAACAGATTATTTTGAACTATATGCCTTGATAGAACTATGARCATCCATACCTCTTCTAAAAAAATATAAGATTTGAATAACCACCTGCATAGGTGTGATGAAGAAAAAAGTATACATTTTATCTCAAATTTGGACCATCTGCTGACCATATTTTTCATGAACTTCTTAATTTCTTTTACAAAGTTGTGGTCGTGATCCAATTTAATTAATAATATATGAATTTAGCTTTTTAAATTCTTTTATTACATTGTGGTGTAGGATGTGGTTATTATAAAAATCTAATGAATTTAAATACGGAAATTAAAGAGAATATATAATGGAAAAGATGACTTTAGAGTGGTTCAGAAATTTCTTTTTAACTTCCTAAGATTTCTTGAATGTTTTAGTGTGCTGGCTCTCTTGCGAGCGAGAACTCAACCAAATCAACTACTCTTTTTATTGGTTCAATAGATTAAACCTCTTATCAACTCCTTTCCAAGTTTAGGATCAAATTACTATAATCATTTTCACTGGTTCATGATCAAATCACCCTCAGAATCCTAAGGTGTACGCACACCTTAATACAAAATCTCAAATAATGTAAAATAAGCAATTCAAAGAAAATATCCGACTAAGGTGGATTTCTAAAAATTTTGCATGAAAAACAATGACTAAACTCACACTCTAATGTATCTCTCACAATTACAAAAGTTGACAAATTTTGATATATGAGAGAATGAGAATTTAGAGATTTGGAGAGTAAAAATGGAAGAAGAGAAAATTTTATTTTGCTTGAGGAATTGGTGTGGAGCAACGTCAATTTGGTGGTTTTAAATAGAATTTTGATGATGAAATTTGACCATTTGATCTAAAACGAAATGAACGGRGATTAAGAGTCACAATACGGAAACGAAATAAAAAAAATTGGAGATTGAGAAAATGGAGAATGAGGAATTTTTGTGGAGATTGACAGTGACAGCGGAAATTAAGAAGGAATTGTGGAAATTATTGATTAATCCTTCCTATTCGATTACGTCACGTGTCATCATTTCACTCGTTTGATGATCATTTCACTCGTTTGATGGTTCGATGTCACATCAACAAAAATATATGTGTCGATGCCACATGTCAACTATTGTTTGATCAATCTATCCCCATCATTTCTTATGTAGACTTTTTCTCCGAAACTTGTTTTTACCATAACTTATTTGTTTAAACTTCAATTTAAGTGATTCAAAAGGTGTTTTCTTTTCARGCTGTACCCTATAAACACTTGATAACGTTCATTATTATCAAAACATATGGTATGATTGAAACTCATGAAACTAACTTATGAAAGTAGAAATTTTAGGACTTGTTGGTYGCTTGGTAATGTTTTTGTTTCTATTTCTTGTTTCTTGTTTATTGTTTTTGTTTCTATTTTTAGGACAAAAACAAAAATAGTAATTATTTATGTTTCTTACTTGAATAGAARTAAAAATGTATTTGACAATTCTTTCTGCTTTCTTATTTTATTAGTTGAAAAAAAAGTTAGTATATATATTATAGAAAAACTATATAACATGCACTAAAATAAACCTAACACAATTGAAAAGAATTTGTAGTATTTAATACAATTTAAGTCTTTCCTCAAAAAAAAAAATTAAGTCTCCTAATAAAATTTAAAACAATAAAAAAAATGACATGTTTTTCTCGTTAGCCAATCAGATGAAAAAAAAAAGTGAATCTACATTATGTTGATATAACGAAATATAAAATCTATCATTAATATGGGTATAATAGTACTAAGAATTTAAAGTTATTCAAAGGAGAAGGAGGAATAAAATTTAGGGGAGAGAAAATATGATTGAAAATAAAGAATAAAAGAGAGATTATTGAAATTTAGGATGTAAAAAAAATGAAAAATTATTAAAAAATTTAAAATAAAAATAATTTGAGTGATTGAAAAATAGTTTTGAAAATTGYGTAAATTTAATTGGAAAAAGTAAAATGGTTGAGTGATAAAAAATAGAATTAGAAATTGTGTAAATTTAAGTTTGAAAATAAGACTTAAGGTAAAAGTTAAGTTAAAGTAAAAGCGAAAATTTAAAAATTAACTAAATTGGTCAAATCAATCATTTTAAAAATTGAAAAAAAGAATTAGAAATAAGAAAAAGGTTGTTGAAAAAGGGAAAATCAGAATTCCCCTCCCACCGAAAGGTGAGTACCTCGTGCTCAAACTTTTCTATGAATATTTACATAGTAAGCCTAAAACATCGGTAATTTGAATTATTTTGTATCTGATCTATTCAAGGTATTTTCTCCTAAAATAACTCTCTTATGGAGTTATCAATGAGGTTGTATAAAAATTTTGTTATAATAATGTTAATTCCCAATGATTATATGATACTTCTGTTTTGGTGAGAAATCTCCTACTAATGTCATTGACCAAAGTATTATAATTATGATCAACGTCTGCACTCGGTTTTAGAGTGACTATTAATAGTATTAGTTTGACGGTTTTCCTACTCYTGAATCTGGGAAGCCAAAGTTCGTTCCCAATTTTGTTCATGACGTCCGTGTTAGTCATATGTGTGGAGATGTACAAGAATATATTGCAAGGTACAAGAATATATTGCACCCACCCAAATTGACCCATAACATGATCTAGAAATTGTCAATCTACCACATAAAAATATAAAAGGAGATTTCTAATTGTTCATATATGCTGACCAATATTCGCCGATTTAAAGAAAACGATAATTTTGAGGTAGATCCTACCAATTGATTTCACTCCTATATTTTAGTAAAGAAATGATCTTCATTTCCCTTAATAAACACAAATAATTCTTGCAAGCTAAATAAATACCAACTTCTTTAATAAATGGTATGAATTCCTACGACTCAAGGTCGGCAATAATTTCAACCAAAAATAATAAAGGCAATACTTAAAAACATAAAAGTTAAATACAAAGATAAATTAGGGAAGGGTCAGAGACAATTTTACAAAAAAATTATAGTGGTTTGGGTCAATTCCATCGATGGCSGCTCGAGATAATACAGGGTCTTAAGCAAAACTTYGATAGGGAGGCCTTAATATTGAAAATATCATCTAAAATTTATTTTTCTTACTTTTTGAGATGCAAAATTATGAATTAAATTTTGATAATCTAAKTTCATTTTCAATTGACAATATAGCCAATCCATTTAATCTTTCTTTGTGACATAGCTGACCTTAAATACGATTTGATTAATTTTAATTTTGAAAAACTTCTCTATGCGAAAGCAACGGTTACCGGTATTGTTAATAATATTCTATAAGCAATATATGCATTTGAAGAAGCGTTTACCTTTTTTATATAATTTAATATTTTAATAGGACAATCCATTTCGTTTTTCAAGATTTCTTTTAATATTTTTAATTCAAAAAATAAATATAAACCGTTAATGTCAGAAAATGTATCGTGTTTTAATGTATTTTCAAGATTAATACAATATCTTTTCAGATTATCATCATCTAATGACTTTAAAAAATTCATATCAAATAAGAAATTAAAATATTTTCATATACTTGAAATTTTTAAAATCTATTTTTAGGGGAAGAAATTGCTTGATCTATCATATAGTAAAAGTAATCAATTCTAAAAAATCTTCAGGTGATCGTGTTTTGTCAATATCAGTAGGGGTGAGCATAGGTCCGGCGAGTTTGGTTTTTGGCCGAAATCCCTGCTGAACCAACCAGGTTGGTTTATGTATGCAGAAAACCGACCACGCTGACACATGCTTATGCGGCCGACCGAACCGAACAGTCGGTTCAGTCGGTCGGTTTTGTTGATTTAATTATTCATTTTTTTCATTTTTTGAATAATTTTTAATTCATTTTATATTTAAAATCTGATTTTGTTGATGATTTGGGTTGGGTGTTCTTTTTTAATAGTTGAATTTTAACCGTAAAGTTATGAGAATATTTTCATAATTTTGAATATTTGATAACAATTAAACAATTAATTATGCTAGAATTGCTAGTTAATCAATATTAAAATGAATAATCAAATTCCAAATAATAATTTAAAATAATTATTAGTTCTACTCCTAATAGAAATTCAAAAGACATTAGATCCAAATTAAAAAAAAAGTACTTCCAAGTTGTCATCTAAATCTAAAATACGTCAATTCAAACATAGAAAATAAAATCATAGTCTAATACATAAGTCCATGTCCAAACATAAAAAATAAATCAACAACTTTTATATCACAAATATTAAATCACCAACTTTGAAAAATCTCCAAGTTCTTCAATGTTCTTTTCCTCGTCCAYAATCRCTCTGAATCCTATAAAATTATAGTCAAAGAAGAGAAGACGACATGGTTAGGATTTAAAAGAAAATATTTCCAAACAAATAAAATAAATAAAAGTAGAACCAATACCTTCTTCCATCATGAGAGCTGCCTCCAAGTGTTGATGAAGTTTAAGATCTATTGGGTCAGAGTTTAGCCAATTTTGAGTGCATATAAGAGCCTCCACAGTTCTTGGAGCAAACGAAGAACGATAGCAATCAATTACACGTCCTCCAATACTGAAAGCCGACTCAGATGCTACCGTTGATACTGGAATTGCAAAAATATCTCTACTAATTTGGCCAAGAATTGGAAATCGTTGACCATTCTCCTTCCACCAGTGAAGTATGTTGAAATTAGGTTCCTCTAACGAAACAAGAGCTTCCAACAAATACACATCAATCTCTGACTCGCTATTAAAAGTTGTAGTCTCTTCAGTTGAGAAATCAAGTATTAAATTCTTGCCTTCATCAAAATTCATATCTTCAACCATAGTGGTACTCGAAGAAACAATCGATGGTGTACTATGACTAGTACCACTACCATTGGAAGAAGTCAAACAAAAACTACTATAATGATGAAAGAGAGTTCTTAAAACAAGCTCCACTTTATCTATCATACTTTTAGATACATCGAGCCCTAACTTTCTGAAGCAATATGACAAATACTTCATCTTACTGCGTGGATCCAACACAATGGCAACATACAATAATATATTGGTCTTCTCACTATTTCCCCAATACTTGTCAAATTTAGCTTGCATGTTCTTAGCCATATTACAAAGAATTGGGTTCTAAGTCTTCATAGAATTCTTTTGTATGCAATTTTGAACTGTGCTAATATGATGATACATCAAATTAGAGGTAGTATACAAAGATCCTGAAATTTCHAAAGTGATTTCATAAAAGACTTTCAAGAATCGGACCAACATTCTAGCATTCACCCAATCTTCTTTACTAAGCCGTAAATTAGTCGTATAAGTAGGCTCTTCATCCTCTAATCTCTCAAAGGCCGTTTGAAGGTTAGTAGCAGCATCAAACATCATATATGTAGAGTTCCATCTAGTTACGACATCAAGACATACATAACTCTTACATGAAATTTTTTAAATTTCAACACATTTCCTAAATGTCATAGACCGTCCAGGAGAAGACCTCACAAATCGTACAACATTACGAATATGATCAATGCAGTTATAATGGTCCTTCAAAGCATCACATACAATGAGATTACAAGATCTAACATGCAAAAATTGACCATTCATCAACAATCCATGACTAAATCTCTTGATAAGGTAAGCGACAACAGTATCATTAGAACTAGCATTGTCAACAGTTCAATACCCCACTCTTTCAAACTTTTTTCCACCGCCTTACTAATGGTATCCCCTCTATGATTCTCAATTTGAAAAAAATTAAGGATCCTTTTATGTAATCTCCAATCAGAGTCAATAAAATGTACTGTCAATACCATGTAATTTATGTTCTGTCCAGAAGTCCAACAGTCGGTTGTAAGAGAAACTTTGTATTTTTTTTTCATGAAGATGTCTTTTAATTTTTTCTTCTCACTGACATATATCTTAAGAATGTCTCTACCTATGGTAAATCGGGATGGAATAATGAACCTAGGTTCAAGCAAATCATTGGTTGATAAACTTCCAAAAACGCCGACCCTCCACAAACTTAAAAGGTAATTCATCTAAGATAATCATTTCAGCTAATGCCCTTCGACAACTCTCCAAATCAAAAGACTCGCACACAAGTTTTGAACTAGAATCCTCAAAAGCGCCACTTTCTTTAGGTTTGAAAACCAATTGCGTTTGGGTTGGGTCTCTTTTCCTTTGGTACGAATATTTCTTACAATTATCCAAGTGATTTTTCATAGTTCCAATACCATTACGCTTTGAATGACATGCATATTTATTCTCACAATATTTACATTTAGCTTAGGGATCTTTAGGGTCACCATTCAATTTTTCAAAATGATCCCAAACTATAGACTGCTTAACATTCCTACGCTTTCTGGGTGGACTCAAGGAAGTTGCTTCATCTGGATCAATGCAACAACGACTTTATCTTGCTCAACGGTGTCGACAGTGGTAGTGGCTGTGGTTGGAGTATTTGTAGCATTTAACGATGACTCYGACGTCTTCATATTAACTCTAAAAATATAATATACAATACAATACAACAATAAGAAAAAAATAACAAATAACATTTATGTAAAAAAAATCCCGTATACATATTACATACAACAGACCTACATAATCACAGAATCATATATTACAGTATACAAATCTAAACTTCAGAAATTAAAACTCAAATATGAAAATATAATATACAATTAACAACACAATTATACAACTATAAGAAAAGAATAACAAATAATAATTTTGTAAAAAAAAAAAACCCTCGTATACACACACTATACAGTATTACAGTGAGTGTGAGAAATTTAAGAAATTGAAATTCAAATATAATACAAGTATACAAATGCTTACTCTCCCGATTCTGAATCCAGAGTTAATTTTACTTCAAATCTGTGATTCTAAAGGAAGAAGAAGATGAAGGGGGTTGGCTGGACAACGCAAAGAAGAAGAGAAGTCGTCGCAAAGAAGTATTACAGTGGGGGTTGGCTGGCCGGGTGGGCAACGGGTGTGGGCTGGACGGCGCAACGAAGAAGGGGCGACAAGCGTGGGTTGGCTGGGCGGCTCAAAGAAGAAGAAAATGAAGGATAGGCCGGTAGGGGGTTGGGCGGAGAAGAAGAAAATGAAGGGTAAGGGGTTGGGCGGCACAAAAAAAAAAAGAAGAAAATGAAGGAGAACCCTAGGCTAAAACACTGCAAGTGAGAACTGAGAAGAATAAAAAAGGAAAAAAAATTATGATATATAAATTCGGTCGGTCGGTCGGTTTWTTCGGTTAAACAGATTCTGACTAACCGACTTGTCGGTTCTGAATCAATCGACCATATGTGAAAACCGACTGACCGACGTCGATTTGGTCGGTTTCGGTCGGTCGACTCAGTTTTTCGGCAACACTTGCTCACCCCTAAATATCAGTATTCTCATCAAATTGTTTTTTCCTTTGAATCATTCTTTTCTCACAAAATATAGGTTGTATTTCCATATCATTTGCAATTTCCTTCGCTGAAATCATAGCAGTTGTGAATCCATTTTCTCTTTATTTTTCTAAAAATGACATTAAACCTTTCAAGTGATCCAAAACAGCGTTAATATGTTGTAAGACTTTGCTCACAGAATTTACAGCAAATAAGATATCATACCATATAATCATGCCTAACAATAATTCAAAATTTTCAAATTCATAAGTAGCTAAGGGTGCGTTTGGTTCATAATCAGAAAACAGAAATTTGAAAACAAGGGATTCAATGAAAATCAAAGTTGTATTCTTTGTTTTCAGTGTTTTCAGATATGTGTTTGGTAGCAGATTTGGTAATTGAATATCAATTTAAAAAATTGTTCAATGTTTGTTTAGCAATATATTTGTAAACTAGGAGTTACAAACTAAATTTTAGTTTAATCTAAACTTATATTAATTAATTTATTAACATTTCTTTTTATGAATTTTGTATAATTATTATTTTACAAGGTTACATAATTTACAATACATTATATTTTACATGTTTYCATTTAACAAGCATAAAATGAGTTTATAATATGAAGTAATATATTTTATCAAAGTTTTTATCTTTCTAATATAATTATGTATCTTAAAATTTTCAAATTTTGAATCTGAAAACACCGAAAACATAAAAAAGACGTTCTCAAAATTTCTACTGTTTGGATCACAGAATTTGGATACGGTTTTCAGAAACAAATCTCAAAAATTCTGCTAAACACCTATTCGCTGAATCCATTTGATTCAGTGAATCTAAAAACAAAAAACGGAATTCGAGTGTCCAACCAAACGGGCCCTAAACAATTAGCTTCACTTTTTACTTTTGGATCTTCACTTGTTTCTCCTAATTTCAATAAAGATCTCTTATTTGAGGGGCTTGAAATCTTATTGCTTGAACACTTTCAATTCGACTTTCCCATTGTGTTTATGACAATGATTTGATAGTCAAATTGGTTATGTGATCTAGCAAGAGTTTCCATCGTTTTGTAGATGAAGAAAATAAAGAATAAATACGTTGCAGAACTACAAAAACTGTCATTGCTCTATGACATGAGCTAGCCACATCAGAAAGTACTAGATTGAGATTTTGACAACCGCGATGTGTATAAAATGTCCTAGGATTTATTTCTAATAATCTTTTTTTACACCTTGTTGTTTTACTTTCATATTAGATACAGTGTCATATCCTTATCCTCTTATATTAGATATATCAAATTTAAAATCCTTAATTGCATTTATATGCACATCAAATAAACCTTTTCCAGTAGTATCTTTAACTTTTAAAAATTCTAAAAAATATTCTTGTATAGTTATTGGACTTGTAGCAATATCAACACACCTCAATACAAGAGGCATTTGTTCTTGATGACTTACATCAGGTGTGCAATCTAATATAACTGAAAAATATTTTAATTCTTTAATTTTTTCAATAATTGTATTTTTTATTTCAAGTCCTAATGGTTGTATGAGTTCATTTTGTATATTATGCCCAAGATAATGATAATGAATTTCGTTATTTTGAATATGACGAACATGTTCTTGCATTATTGGATCAAATTCTGCAATCATTTCAATTAAGTTTAAAAAATTTCCATTATTTTTTTGATAAATTTTTTCATTAGTTCCTCGAAACGCTAAATTATTTTTAGCAAGATTTTTAACAACAACAATAATTCATGTTAATACTTTATTCCAATGATATTTTTCTTTATTAATCAATATCTGAATATCTTTGTTAATTGTTTTATTTTTTAACAATATAATTTTWAGATCAACCCAAGCATTCGTATTAAATATGTGTTCATCATTACTAGATTCATGACTTTTAAGTCGAGAACTAAGATTTTTTCAATCTTTAACTCCTTCATTCCCTAATTGAACCACATTCGATTAAGTACCAAAAAAATTACAACAAAAACAATAAACTTTATCAAAATCCTTTGAGTAAACTAGTCAATTTCGCCCGTAGATAATTTTTGAGTATAATGAATATCAGAAAAATGTCTAAAATTTTCATCTTTCGGAAAAATTAAATTACTTTCTCTAATGGGACTTTTTTCTACCAGTAAATCAATTAACCTAGAATCAATGTTGTCCCATCTTCATGGATCATATTTATTATATTCATAATGCATCATACCTGTCTTACTATCAATACTAATATTATCAGTGTTTTCTTTTGTTTTTCACGTTCCTCATTGCTCTCTAGTTTTTTTCATGATTAAATGCTTTCATTTTCAACAATCATATCATTGTCTACAATTTTCGTTTCATCTATTGATTTGTCTACACCTATCGTTTCTTCTATTATTTCATCATTTTTATTACTTTTACTTCCAATAAAAAATTTATCGAGATCACATTTTTGAAATTCAATTAGTTTTTATATTCTTCTTTTTTTTTAAGCTTTTCATATCCAGATTCATATTTTCTTGTAGACATATTGATATCATAAGTAAGCAAATCTAAATAAATATTACTGAGAAATCTACAATAATATGAAATAATTTATAAAAGAATAAAAGAATTTGAATGAAAAAACTGGAACTTTGAACCCACTAGGTTGAGTTAAGGAAATAAGAAGTTTTGATTTTTGTTCTAGCAATTGATAATCTTGTGAGACACAAGGAAGAACCAGTTGAAAATTTGAGATTTGAGAAACCTTGAGAGTGAGAGGGGGAGAGTACTAAGATTGAGAGAGAGGGGGAGATCAATACTTAGATTTAGTGAGTAGCAGATAATATAYTTATGAAATCTTYTAGAGAAGTTGAAAAGTTTTGATTAACAAAATAAAAATATAAAGAAATATGGAAGGTCTCCCACTCTCCCAACGTAAACTTGGGACAATTTTGAGGAGACTACTAATGAGTTGAAATTTTCTAAGAAAATTTAAAAGGAATATGAATAAAAAAATTAATGTTAACCAATTTGAAATGTAATTTAATTAAAATTGAAAATTTAATGAGCCTGTTAATTATTATGGTTTTTTTTAGTAGTCTGAATTTTTAATATTATAAGAAAAAATTTATGAAAAGTAATAAGTATATTCTTTTATATTTTAATTTATAATTTTTAATTAAAAATTAAATTAAATCGATATCATTATTCTATATTATATGAAAAATATGAGGCCTTCCTAGAACGGGGGCCGATCGCCTCGCTCGCTTATAGCTTAAGTTGGTCCTGGTGTTGCGCCATTTTTGTGCCACGTGTTACATGCTACATTGTAAGTCTTCCTTCTTGCACCACTCTATTCTTTTTCAATCTGCACTAAAATAGCAAAGTTCCTTCGTTTTCTCCTTAGTTGCACTATTTTTTTTAGCTATGTTTCATCATATTTGTGTTGTTTTGCTCCTGGGTTTAGTTTAGTTTCTCATCCTACTATTAAGCCAAGTCMTTTAAAAATAGAAGGACTAAGAGAAGATTATAAGCTAGCGTATCAGAGAAGTTAAACAATCCATAAATCAAAGAGGTTAGGTCACAGTAGACCAAAAGAATGGATAAAGAAGTACATATAGGACCAATCACACCAATCACACGTTTAATTAGAGAAAGCAATAAAGACAAACAATATGTGGCATATCACTGTGTCATAACATCCCCCCTCAAACGAGACATAGCAGCAAAGGCAAGGCCGAGTTTGTCACTAAGAAACTAAAACCGGTGATGTGATAGAGACTTGGTCAAGCGGTCGGCCAGCTGGTCATGTGTTGAGACATGCCGAATGTGTAATTGGTGATGAAGCACTTGATCACGAATGAAATGAGCATCAATTTCAATGTGTTTAGTGTGCGCATAGAAGACGGGATTCGAAGCCAAAGCAGTGGCACTGAGATTATCACACCAAGTAATGGGAACAGCAGCTAAAGGAACTCTTAATTCGTGGAGAAGTGACTGAATCCATAGCAATTCACAAGCAACATGGGATAGCGCACGATACTCTGATTCAGTGCTAGAACGAGCAACGACAAACTGCTTTTTGAAAGACCATGAAATAAGAGTGGAGCCGAAAAACACATAGTAACTACCAACAAAATGTCGATCATCGGGGCAACCAGCCCAATCAACATCCGAAAAACCCGTGAAAGTGAACCGTGTAGTGGCTTGTATGGAGAGACCCATCGTAAGTGTACCTTTAAGGTAGCGTAACACTCTCTTAAGAGCTTGCCAATGTAAGTCAGTAGAGGCTGGGCAAAATTGACTCAATTTATTTATAGCAAAAGCAATATCGGGGCATGTGTGAAGCAAATACTGTAGCGATCCCGATGTGCTGCATGCATAGGCTGGCCATGAGAGAGAGAGAGTTGTTTACCCGCAACAATAGGAGAGGGCGCTGGCTTAAGATGATGCATACTCAACCATGCACGAAGCTCAAAGATGTACTTGGATTGAAATAGCAATAAGCCTGTGGTACTTCTTTGAACTTGAATACCAAGAAAATAATGCAAGGAGCCAAGGTCTATGAGAGCAAATACAGATTTGTAACTGGTGGATAATTTGATTGACCAATAGAAGACTAGATATGATATTATCCACGTAAATTAGTATAAGAATCATAAGACTGCCTTGATGAAATATGAATAAAGACATGTCAGAGTGAGATTGGACAAATTTCCATTGGAGAAGAGTGGTGCGAAGGCGATCATACCAGGTGCGGGGAGCTTGTTTAAGGCCATAAACAGCCTTAGACAATTTACACACGTGATGAGGCTTAAATGAATCAACGAAACCCTTAGCTTGTGTCATAAACACAGTTTCTTGGAGATTGCCATGAAGGAAAGMATTGATCCCATCTAACTACTTGATAGGTCATTGTCTCGTAACAAGTGTAAGAACAATCCGAATAGAGGAAGGCTTGATCACAACGCTAAATGTCTCACTATAATCAATGCCAGGAGTTTGAAGATAACCCTTAGCAACCAGTTGCGCTTTATATCGCTGAATATTTTCATCAGCATCACGTTTAATTTTATAAACCTACTTGGTGCCAACAAGTGTTATTTTGAAAGAGAGCTGTGAATTCTTCATCCATAGCCTTAATCCACGCTTTGTGGGTGAAGCATCATTATAGGCAGTAGGTTCAATAAGGGAAAAGTCAGGTTGTGTGTGGAGTTGAGAAATGCAGCCAAAGAATTATTTAGGGCAATGTACACCAGTTTTAGCCCTTGTAACCATGGGGTGATTATTGATAACAGTTGGGGTGGAGACAATTTGTGGGGAAAGGTGGATAGTTTGTGTGTTATGAGTTAAGGGAGTTGGGTCAGGAAGGAAGGTTGAGGCAACTATATCAGTGACAATAGGGGAGACAACGGGTGAAGAAGGATCTGGAAGATTTCTGCTATCATGCAATGATATGGGAGAAGTATTAAGATGATGTCCAATATGAAAAGCTACATCTAAATGTCCTAAAGCAATAGAAATTGGCAACCATGACAGTATAGAATAGCCGGTAGAGGATGTGGTAGAATCATTCGAAGAAAAAAGCKGTTGAAAAGGGAAATCTRTCTCATTAAAATACACATACGAGAGATGTAGGTTTGACCAGTAGGACTCAAGTATTTATAACCCATATGATGATCATTGTAGCCTATAAAAACACATTTTTCAGTGTGAAAGTCAAACTTATRCTGCTTATAGGGTTGTAAACAAGGATAGCATGTTGACCCAAAGGCTCTCAATATAATGTAGTTGGGTGGTAGGCCTTAAAGAATCTGAATTGGGCTGATATTATCAGTAGTTGGGGAGGACATTAAGTTTATAAGAAACACTACAGTATGAAAAGCTTCCCACCAAAAGTTTAATGACATCCTTGCTTGGGTAAGTAAAGTGAGGCCAGTTTCAACCAAATGTTGATGTTTTCGTTCTATTCTTCCGTTCTGTGCTGATGTATATGGACAAGTGAGTTGAATATGTATTCCTTTTCCTTTTCCAAACTGTATCAGTGGTTTAAATTCCCTCCTTCATCCATCCTAATGATTTCAATTCTAGTATTATACTTATTCTCCACATGAGCTTGAAACTATTGGAAAAAGTATGTGGCATCTTCTTTGTGTTTCAAGGGATAGATCCAAGTAAATCGACTATGCTCATCAAGTAAACCTAGATAGTGTAAGTTTCCATTTGTAGACTTGATTGGTACAGGACCCCATGGGTCAATATGAACTAGTTCAAATGGTTTACTTGCTCTGGAATCAGATAGAGTGAAGGGTAATCGATGAGACTTGTCATATCTACATGTCTCACAAAAGTTCAATTTGTCATTACTTTTCGTCAAAATATTACAATAAGTCAGGATCTTATTTAATATTCTAGATGATGGATGACCCAATCTATGATGGCAAACATCTTTTGTACAAGACAAAAAAATAAAACTGCTTGGAGTAGTCAATTCTCGTTGGCAGCTAACATTTCCTGACTTTAGCACCATGACAGACAACAAAAAAGCACCAGTAGCTGAAGCCCTATTCTTTTGGACTTGGTTTGAGGCATTAGAGAATAGGTCCAACTGATAGAACCCGCTCCTAAGTCTTCCTTCCACTATTGCGTGCCTCGTTGCCTTGTCCTTRACAACATAGAGTAAATCATAAAATTCAACAGTCACAACATTATCCTTGATAAGCTTTGAGATGCTGATAAGATTCTTTTTCATCTGTGGTACATGTAAGAGGTCTTTGAGCATAAGTATTCTATTATTTGCTTTAATAAAGGTAGTTCCTATATGTCTAATAATAAGCTTAGAACCATTGCCTAGCATAATAGTCTCTTTACTTGTGTAGTTTTCCTTTAGAGTGAGATTAGCTAAGTCTGTTGTGATGTGGTTGCTTGCCCCACTGTCCAAGTACCAAGCAGGGTCTTGAACTGTTTAAGGTATGACGATTAAGGCCGTTGTTTCAGTTATCCTTGGTTGTTGAGAGGTGGAGGATGACAAACTATTTCAATATTTTGAGCTTCATCCTTATCAYATGGATGGTAGTAAACAGCTGCTACATGTCTTGTTTTTTGACAAATCTGACAAATTGGTTTTGAGTCGGTATCATATCTACCTCTACCTCTTCCACAACCACYCCGTGAGTTTCCTTGAAAACTTCCTCGACTTGGCTGACTTGATTATGTTTGTTTTGACGGATTAATGTTCACATAATTTAAAGAGGCTTGRTTAAGAGTAMTTGTACCTTTTAAGRCTTGAAGACGATCTTGTCGTTGCTCAAAAGAGAGAAGTTGTAACTGGATTTCACTCTAGCTCATATTTTGGTTTCAAATCACATCGACAATAGGAGTATATTCTTCACCCAAACCAGATATCACATAGGAGATGAAACATCTCATATCCATTGGATATCCAGATAACTGCAGAGCATCAAAATACTTATTCATGAGTGAGAGGTATTCATACATCTTCATTGTTCCTTTTCTTGTTTGTCGTAACATTTGTCGATTGAAATCTTCCTGAGAACGTGATTGAACTCCAAAGTACTCCCGAAGAGAATCCCACAATTTCTTTGCATTATCACTATCCATAATTTGGGCTGCCACTTCTGGAGTCATTGAGTTGTACAACCATCCTACCGATAATTGATCAGCCGCAGCCCAAACATCATATCCAGGGTTAGGGACGAGCAAACCTTCTGGCTCATCTTCAGATGGTGGCACAATGATTGATAGTTCAGGGCTGAGAGTTGTTCCAGTTAGATGGCCTTCAAGTTTGTAACTCTTCAGTATGGAAAGAACTATATTTTGCCAAAGCAAAATATTTTTCCTATCTAATTTGATGGATGTTACTTGATTCAGAAGGTTAGTGAAGGAAGGAGTTCCAACAGAAGAGGTTCTAGATCTTACCTCAACTCCTTTTCCTTTGGATGAAGAGCTTGTGTTGGCGTTGGCCATGGTTTACTTTGATACCAAGTTTAGTTTCATAATTACAGTAGTAACAAAAGAAGACAAAGAAGAGTGCTGGCAGAAGATTTTTCTCATCCTACTATTAAGCCATCAAAGTCCTTTAAAAATAGAAGGGCTAAGAGAATATTACAAGCTAGCGTATCAGAGAAGTTAAACAATTCATAAATCAAGGAGGTTAGGTCACAGTAGACTTCTTGATCC
>NW_019104786.1:174788-193022 GCF_001995035.1 Momordica charantia
CAAAATAATGGATAAAGAAGTACATATAGGACCAATCACACCAATTACACAAGTAATTAATCAGAGAAATCAATAAAGACAAACAGTATGTGGCATATCATTGTGTCGTAACAGGTTTTCTCAAGCTTGACTGATTAGTGTTACACATAATATGGTTGCCGCCTCTATTTCCGTTTTTGGCCTTTTTTGTGTTGTTTGATTACTTTCTTTTTTCGGCTGCTTTGATTTCGGATGTTTCTCAATATCTCTGCTACCCACCCTATCTTCATCTTTACCTTCCATGGTTACGCTATTTTCACCCCTCATTTGGACAAATATTGAGTTAAGTGTTTACACAGGGACTATCCTCTAATTGTGAATTTTGATGATTTTTGTAATTGCCAAACTGTTGCCCCTTATTTTAGGGTGTTTTGGGTGTGCATATAAGAAGGTAACATTTCACTTTGATAGCAAAATTTTTTGGATTGGTGAAAAACAGTGAAGAGCAACTTGGAGTTGAAGGTTTTTGGCAAAGAATTGTGCATTTGACTTTRCAAGGTAATCCTGAAACTCTTTGATTTTTACTTTTCAGTATGTTTGGCTTAGGTGGTGAGGATTGTAATGTAGGGGATTATGAGTCAGCCTCATCATCGGGCCCGAGGCCTAAAGGCCGGCCCAGGCCCAGGCCAAGCTCGATCCAAGCTCGATCCAAGGTCAACGTTTTGACCGGCCCGACCCAATCCAACCCTTCTATTAATTGGATTGGATATAGATATTCATTTTTTAATTTGGGCCGGCCTGTGGGCCAGCTCGTTTGAGCCATATTTGGATTGGCCCGTAAGGCCGGCCCAAAAGCCCGATCCAATATTTATTAATATTTATATTATATAATATTAATATATTGTTTTATTATTTATTTATTATAAAAAATAAATTAGATATGGTAGGCTACATGTAGGATCTTTTGTTTCCCCCTCTTTGTACATATTACGAAGAGACTCTACCACTTCCCAATATCTCATTTAAATCATTGTTTTGAAACATATTACAAGGAACTCTCCAACTTTCCAAATTCAAAATTTAAAATTATTTTAAACATATCTAATATTTAGGTTGTAATTTTTAAAATTTTTTAATACAAAATTTTCTAATAAATATCAACCTTCTTTTCTTTTTCTTCACTCAAATTCTAATTCTAATTCTCAATCTCAAATCCTCTCAAGTTCCAATTCAKAGTGTTTAAATTTTCAATTTCTATGGTAAAAAGATATAAATTTAATTTTTAAAAATAAAAATATAATTTTTTAAAATAAGACAACTTAAATTTATAAAATATAACATAATAAAAATTATTAGTAAGATTATAAAAATAACAAAAAAAATGTACCAAAAATTATATAAAAACACATATTCTAGAATTTAAAAATAAAAAACTTAGTTTGGAAATTATTTAAATTTTAAAATATAATAATTAAAAATATATTAATATACGGGCCGATCCAAGCCCGATCCAACTTTGGCCCATCAACTTAGGCCCATGGATTGGGCTATGAGCCTAGGTTTGAGTGGTTGGGTCGGGCTTGACTTGAGGCCCGTAGGGCTTGGGCTTGGGCCAAGATTGGGTCATTACTTCTTTGGGCTGGGAACCCAATGATGAGGCTGAATTATGAGTGGTGATAACTCTTCAAAAGTGAGTTATTCTAGTGTTTATTTGGGTGATTTTATGCAAAGAAATGTCAAAGTATGTCGAGTTTAGTTTGTAAATAGCCTACAAAATATTAGAAAATGGAATCCGAGCTAAAAGTGTTAGGTATTGAATGCTTTGGYTAAATATTGCACTATATGCTCTCATTTCTGGTGTAAATGCACAGGTTTGGAAGCAGAAGATTAAGCATGAAGAGAGTGCTAAGCCTMTAGAAGAGTGAGTGAAGCATTTTTTAGACAGGGGAGATGAAAGCTGGAGCGAAGCAGAGCTAGAGCATGGATTCACCGCACAGTAATAGCCTAGACACAGAATTTACCATGTCCGTACAATTTCCAGCTGGTGCCCTAAAAATGGAACCCGATATAAAAGGGGTATGTTACCCTAGCCGCAACTCACAAATCCCAATAGGAGCACGTTTTTTCGAGCTGAAACGACAAAGAGGAGGATTCTCTCCATTTTTGGGACGGAAAAGCTGACGACAGAGGGGATATTCCACTGCAGTTTTGAGCTGTCATCTACTTCTTTTTCGGTTTTTCTGCTGTTCCCTAAGATGGGTTGTCTTCTCCCTTTACCCATTGTATTTTCTTTTTCATTTATGAGCTAAACCTCATTTCGAGGGAGATTCCCATGTAGTAACTACTATGAAACTGAACCTCTAGCTGCTATATTCGTTTTTTAATGAAGCTGTGTTTATTTCTTATATCTTATTGAGCATTGTTGGCCACTTTGTTCTGTATGCTAGCTTCTGTATTGACCTAAGAGGCCTTACGGTTTGCTGACTTGCTTCATTAGTGATTAGTATTTTTCTATAGTATTTGTGAATTCTCAATAATGGAATCCCCTAATCATGCCTAGAACTTGTTTTTATTGCTTGAAAACTTAACAACGAGAGTTGTGGGTATCCATGTTTGGGTGTCTCGGAAGGGAACTAAGTCGAGTTGCACATAAATGAATGTTATGAGCTAAAGGGTAGGTTGAAAGGTCTGTGAATGCATGTTGAATCTCCCCCACTTTTCCATATCTGTTAACTCCCAATTTTCATATTCTGTGTTGGTTCTTCTTCTTGTTATCTGCTCTACGAAGTGTGTCTTCTGCTGAGATTTGTTGCTGCTTTGTTTATTTTATTTGTTTAAGTTATGAAAGAACACCTATATTTCTTTGTTTTACGCTTTTGGTATCTGTGAACATCGTTTGAAATATAATCTAAAGTCCCTGTAGATTCGACCTCGTTTTGTACTACAATCAACAATTTCGTGTATACTTGTACGTGTTGTTAGCATGGTTGTGTGGACGCAATAAGTGGCTAAGCCCATTGTGTCATGAATTACGAGATTTGGGCCTACCAACAATAAATTCTCCATTTATGGAGAGGTTCTCATTTCCTGTTTCACCTTTTGATGATTTGATTATGGGGAATGGTTCYGTTGGCCTTCTATCTGATTGTCAATAAATAAGTGGCTGGTMTTTTCTACCCCTGCCCTCCTACAAATTGGGTAAGAAAACTCGAGTTAACTCTTTGAACGAAGTTATTGATCGTTTTTTTAATTGCTGATATCAGGTGCTGGTCAGGCCAGCTAGGGTTAATGAAAATGCTGAACATTTGATTTCATCTCGAGCCCCTTGTAAGTCCATCCATGCACTAAAAGTGTCCACATGATCGAGTGAATCCTTGGTACCATCATACTGGTTCATGGTGGGCCATTTGAATTTAGAAGGTATGGCTACCGCCATGATGTTATTTGTAAAGGGGGTACCGGATTCCTCGTGGAAATTTCCTTCATTCGACACTTTGTCGGTGTGGCCATTAGGATTGGTAGGTATAGGAGCTTGTTGATTTATAGCTGGGTTCTGACGCCCATCATTGAGGAACGTGCGTAAGTCCGGATATTCTTGACTTACGTTTTCTCTTTGCCAGTTCCTTAGGAATTCCCTTAAATTGTAAGTTCTTACCCCATCTAGGTTAGAATATGACCATGCTGGGTGGCTTCTTCGCTTACTAGGAGACGAGTTGGGAGAGTTGACACTCTTAGGGGGATCTCTTAACCGATTAATTTCCTCTTAGGATTAATTTCTCAAATGGATTTGGAGGATGATTTGTTCGTGATTCATCTTCCACTTCCACCAGGGATATCCTTTTGCTGGGTCTCTAACAAGATGAATGTGGGCGGAAGAACTAGTGCAAGTTCCGAGATTTTCTTTTTGTTTTAAAAGAACTAGGACTTGGACCATATCTCCCTTTAGACCCTGCACATCTCAATTAATTTGCGTATACCGACTCCATTGACATCAGGGTATTTCTGACTTGTCCACAAAGTATGTGGTGATTGTAAAATTTTTGTTTGCTTCCCTTGTACCCTGGATAGGGTGCGAGAAGCTGGGTTGTGGTCCTCCTAGACTCGGGGGGAATAGGTGAATATCCTTGTCCCGAGGCCGGGTTGTCTTCTTGGATCGTGTGACTATGGTTAGGATCCATGTGTATAGTGAATTGACAGTCATCCCCACAGACGGCGCCAACTATTGAATCACTTTTTGGGGAGCCCGGTCGGGTCAAGAAGATGAATTTTGCAAAACCGATTGGGCCGACCGTTAAAGGTTATAAAGGTCAGGTATATACCAAATCTCCATGAAACCTGTGATTAAAAGGAAATTATAAAGCTAACACCTGTGTGGTGTTAGCCAACCACACTCCGATTAAAGAGATGGATAAGGAGATGTATTTGGCTGATTTCACTTACCTTGAAGGGTTGCTCCTCTCCCATATTTATAGGAGGAAGGTCATTTGTTAAGTTACATCTACGGTAGATAGCACTATCACATAGATCATGGCTGCAATAAGATGCTGGCCGCGCTAAAGTGTCGCAGCGCTATAGTTAGTTGCACTATTTTAGTGCGCGACTGCACTATAATAGTGCACGATCCTTCCTTGGCACACGGGCTATAATAACATATCTTCCCTATTTTTTATTGGTACATGGGCTGCAACACATAGCTATTTTAGTGCTGCACCATTTTATATTTCTTCCTTTGGCCCAACTTAGCACAAAAACATTGCATTCCTTATGTGGGTCCCAACATTTCTAATAACTAAATCTTTGATATGAACACGAGTCAAATTTGATTTCAGAGTTTAAGTTCAACAATTACTACAATAGTTAATATAACAAAATAACCAGTCACCGAGCTATTAATTAGTGAATTTCAATCTATAAATCATTTCGATCTGCTTGGCATATAAGCTTACTCAATCCATTCTCGACGTTGATCACACTATTTCGGCAACTTTTCGATAGCTTTTAGGCTTTCTTTCATTTTTCTTCTTCCTCCACCATTTCTTCCCTCTCTTTCTTTCTTTCTTCTTATTCTTATTCTTTTTTTTTTTTACCATTCTCTTCCCATTTCTCTCTCCACCTTATCTTCTTTCTTTTCCTTTTTTTTTCATTTTTTATAAAGAAACTTCTCAGGGAAGTTTTGTGCCCCACTTTATTTTCTCTCTTTTTTTTTTTCAATAAAAAAAAAGAATAAATTGAGAGAAGAAGGTTACGATATGCTTTAACTTCATATATAGAATTTCAAAGAAGAATAATTTAGAGTGTTTTTTTTTTACCGGTGAGTTTAAGCAAAATTATTATATAATAGCTAATTTTATGCATTAATTAATTGCTCATTTTATGCATTAATTAATTGCTCCACATGCATGGGAGGGAAATTTCTTAAAAGATTCACATCAGCAACATGTCGACCTGAATCATAGTTTTTTTTCATTTAATTTTAGATGTTTGATTTTTAGAAATAGTTTGACGAATACTTTTTATTTATCACTTCAACCTAATTATTATCTGTCTTTTTTTTCAAATTTAAATTTACACAATTTCCAAAATTGTTTCTTAATCACTCATCAATTTCTCTTTCTTTTCCATCAAATTTATACCATTTTCAAAACTCTTTTTCAATCACTTAAATTACTTTTATTTTATTTTAAAATTTTTATTATTTCTTACCAATAATAAATATTCAATTCACTCTCACTTTTTCCGATAAATCTCAAATTTCCAAATTCTTTTTTCTTTTTAATATTCTTCACAGAGTTTCCTCTCTTAGATTTTGTTCACACCTCAATTTCAAATTCTCACCACTTTCTTATAGTGCCCTCCAATTCTCATTTATTTATTTCTTGCATAAATTAAAAGTCAAAATTATATTCCAATCTTTCTTATTTTCTTAATTAAATTTTAGAGTTCGTTATCTTCGTTCTTATATTTCAATCTTTATTTTTTAAATTTTAATGATGCAATTATTATTTTTCAATTCTTAAATATTTGTTTATTATATTACCAATTTATTAAGTAATTTTAATTTCGTTTAGTAATTTATTTAGTTGTGATTATTAAAAATCATACTATTAATTATTATTATTCTCATTTTAGGTATTCTAAATTATTGTTATTAATTCCCTAGGGGTGCATCTAACTTATTTTATATGTGCTTAATTGGTCTTATCAAGTCATTATTAGTTTTGTACTAAAAAAAGTCATTATTAGTTTATAATTCTTAATTTTCATGATTTTGTTTCAAAACTTTTATTTCATAGGTATATATTACTTATATTTTTATATATCATGATTAAAAGTTATCAATTATAGCCTAAGTATGCTACAATTAAAGTTTTACGTACTAATTCAAACAACTTTTATCAATTTCCACAGCTTTCATGTTTTTCCAAGAAATTTTTATTGAAGTTTGACATTTTTGTAAAATCGAGACCTCGACATCAATATTTTAAACTTTTGCTAAGACTAAAGTACAATTTAACAAAATGGAAAGTTTATGGGAAAATTGATAMAACTTGCCAAATTTAAAAGTAACAATATTTAATTAAAAATCTATTTTTTTGCTCTCCAAAGAGTCACCGTTCAAAGACCAATTACAAGTCCAAGCAGGAATGTCCATTTTATCCATAGGAATTGGGAAGGGAGGGGGAAGAGTTTCACCGGGACAATATGTTCTCCATGTAAATAGAGTTTTATAATTGGAAATTATGTAACAAATAGAAATTTCTCTAAAAAATTATTTAGTTGAAAAATAATTTTTTTAAAAAAATAAACGAGAGTAATTATCTATCGGGAATCCGATCCCCACAAATTTCTGGTGGAGAATCCCTGCCTCAATCCCTACAAAATTTCAAAAATTTCGCAAGGATGAAGAATTAAATGAGGTGGGGATGGAGATGAAAAAAAATCCTTCCTCATCCCCGTCCATTCCCTATCCTCTCTATAAAAACATCTATATAAAACCAAACAAGGTTGTTTCAAGTTCAACAATATTCCAAAAGGGTTGCGATTATTTTAGTTTACTTTGTTGGAAAATGGGAGTGTATGGTTGTTTGTATATTTATAAATTAATTTTTTTTCATATTTCTAAATCTTTAATGGACGGGAGATTCGAATCTTTAATTTTTATTGGTTGAATATATATGTGACTGAACAATATTCAGACTGTCATTAATATTATTACTTAAATATCGATATATAAAGGTAAATTAGACTTATACATGATGATTTAGCTAGTACGATATTGGACAAAAGAGTAAATCTAAATCTATCGGATAAAATGAAAGGGTAATAACAAAATCCGTACATGAATTATTACAAAAATATAACCTAAACAAATAATTTCAAATATAGCTTATATTAATGACCACAATAAATTAGTGATTACACAAAACTAAATATATAAAATGGTCGGTACTTTTATGGTCGGTTTGTTTTTTCATGATTTCAAATAAATGATTTCCATTATTTGTTATCACCGACAATAATATTATTTCAAATCATATTTTTAGGTAAAAAGAAACTTCGTATACTAAAACATTTAGGACCCGTTTTGATAACCATTTTACCTTTTGGTTTTTCTTATTTTTAGTTTTTGATTTTTGATTTTCTGTTTTTAAAAAACAAAAACCATATACGTTTGATAATCATTTTTTGTTTTTAAAAAATAAAAAACTAAAGCATGTTTGATAACCATTTTTAGTTTTTTGTTTTTAAAAAGTTAGAAAATTGAAAATACAGAAAATTTTATGTAGAGTAGAGATCACAATGGTGTGAGTGCAAGTGAGAATGCTCTCCCCCATTCTCGGGCTCGTGAAAATTTTTAGTCTCCGTCTCCACCTAGTTCTTGGGTCCGAGAGATGTTCTCGAGAAAAATTATCGGTTCTATAATTGTTTTTAATTATTTTTAGAATTTAAGTATAAAAAACGTGTAATAAATATATATTAATTATTTAAAAATGGAATCGGGGACAGGGACGAGATCAGGACATGCATTTTCTATTTTTGGGACCCGACTCTGTGGAAATTTTTGTCTTTTCCTAATGTAGAGACATGAAAATAGAGATGTAAATAAATTTTTGGAAGATAAATTTTAGAGAGATAAATAAAAATATTTAGAAAATAAATAGTGAAACAAAAATTAGACAAAAAGAGAAAAAATTTTGGAGAAAAAAATAAAGTTGAGAGGAAAAGATATGTTAAAAAAAAATATAAAAGAGTAGAAAAATTAGAGCGAAAATTAGAGATAAAAACAAAATTCAAAATATAATTTTYGCAAATAACAATCCCAAGTACTCGATTTTTTCAAAATAATATAATGTGTTTTGTAAAGAAGTTTGATATCTGTATCTCATGTCTTTAATGTTTTTTAAAGTTTTAAATATATTAAATAATCATCATATTCGAAAATAATTTACAGTGTTTGGAAGGGTTCTTTAAAAATATTTTTTTAAATAGAATTATTCTTTCGACGAATCATTTTAGAATAACTAGTGTATTACCATGTGCACGTATAAATTTTTTTTAATTATAAGGTAACTTAAATTTTATATAATTTCACGTAAAATATTTTAAGTATAATTATTTTAAAAAATAATTAAGATTAATTTTTATATATATTTATTATTATTGACAGCTAATTACTAATAATAAAATGTATTATTTATAATTATTTTTTAAATATACTATTTATAATTAATTGTTAATGATATATTTTGTAAATAAATAAATTAAAAGTAAAGGAAAAAATTATATATTAATAAAAAAGTAAATAGGTATTTTAATATTTTATTTTTGAATTATTTGGTCCTTTATTTTATTTTTTTAATATTTTGTTTGTTTATTAAATATTTATTTAGGACTGACATTTTGTTATATATGTTGAATTTTTTAGCTAAATATAAATTATTTTATTGATTTAATTTTATATTATAATTAAAATTATTAAAGAAAAACTCTTCAAATTATTATTAGAAAATAAAATGACCAAAAGTTTTATATTCCACCTTTTACGATTCTATACAAATTATTGTTTATAATTAATTTATTAATTAAACATTTTTTTTATATATTGACTTCTATGATTGTTTTTTTTTTTCAACAATAAGAACATGAGCTTGTAATTATCTATATTTTAAACAAGTATTCTAAATAAAATTGCTAAAAAAAAACATTCCAAATAAAAAAAAATACACTAAACAATAAAAAACATTAGTAACAAAAAAAAAATCCAAATCCTAAACTAAATAAAATGGCTAAAAAAAGAATCATTCCAAATAAAAAACACACTAATTAGAAAAATAACAATAGTAACAAAAAAAATCCAAGTACTTACTATACACTCATCTTTTAGAGTAAATATGCTCACATTGCTTGACAGATACTATTATTCAACTTTGTAAAATTGTGGAATGGTAATGTCACAAACCTAGTATTCGAGATATGTAGATTCAACATATGCCTCTCTTGCAACTTGATGAATATGTCACAAATATCTCTAGATGTTTTCAAGATTGAATCATCTTTGAGAGATGTTTCAAGGAACTAAGAATAAAAAAGTATTGAAACTTGTGAAAAACATGTAGAAGAAAGCCTATTTTTATAGTAGTAGAGGATAAAACGTTACAAAAGCTTTTCAAATTCTAAAACTCTTGAAATTCTAGTATGAATTTTATTTAAAGAAAAAATTAATTTTATGTTGTTGGAAAACTTTTTGCATTCTAACCTTTTATATTTCATGCATTTATAGTATTGATAATTAATAATTAATTTAATATTTGTAATAATATATTAATGGCGTAATTTGTAAATTTGTAAAGTTAGTAAAGGGCAAAAGTGTCCAAAAATGTTTTTCCTACATCCTACATTTTTAATATAGTATAGATATAGATATAGATTACTAGTTTAGAGTGTATTTTTAAAGTGGTTTTTGGATAATTAAATATGCTTTTTAAAAATTTTCAGTGTTTTTTTACAAATAAAATATTTTTTAAAAATGGAATTGTTTTAAAATATAATTTTCAGAAAACACTTTAGTGAAAAAAATAAGTGATGATTATTAAAAAATATTAAAAAATACCAAATTCACTCTTAATAGCATATTCGAATTCTCACATCGTGTTTACGTGTAATAATTATATATAATTTATATTTTAGCATAAAAAGTATTTAATATCACCCTTTCAAAGGAAAGAAAACGTTTAATGTCAAATTTAAGAGAAAGTTATTAAAAATATAAAAATAATTATAAATAAAGTTATATCTTGATTTCTTAGTTTTTCCCAATTCTTTTTAAAATAAAATATTAAAATAGAAAACCCAAAATGACTATCAACCAAACTCTAAAATAGACTATGCTCAAAGTTTACGGGGTAGAATGATTATTTTAAAGCTTAAAATATATTTTAGTCTTTAATATTTAAATATTTTTTCAATATAATCCGTTTACATCTTAACATTTATCAATTATATCTTCGTATAAATGAATGTTAAAATTGGTTAAAGATAAATTTGCAGATTACTAAAATTTAGATAATAAAAAAAATTTGAGAGAAAAAAATAAAATTTCATTAAATCAACGGAGATGTCACCTGAGCTACAATAGGTTCAAGCACATTCATTTTAGCTTTAGGGATTTGAGAAGTCCACAACGTGCCTACATCAGAAGACGCCGCAGTAGAAGCCATAATATGAGCGACAGTATTCGCTGCTCTCACGACATGCTTGAAGGAAGCTTCAAAAGAGGAGGAGAAAAATTTGTTTGGTCACACTACATTCGACTTTTGTCACTAGAAGGGAAAAAAAGAAACTTCGAAAATGAACTTGTTCCCATCCAATAGTCAAGACCTTTAAGATTAAATAGCCATTTATTTTTGTCTATATATTCTTTCATCATTTGCTAATTTTCGTCTCTTTAGTTTCAAAATGTATATCTTAGTTCCTATATTTAAAAAAAGTGAATATTTTGGTGATTTCTATTTTCATTTTGATCAATATATTTCAACCAAAATTTTAGCACCGCGCTTCACTCACTAATTTGATTGAAATGTAGCTATAAATTTAGATTGAAAGATTACACGATGTATAAAATTTTATAAAACCAAAATGATAATGTTTTTGTAGTAGAACAAGTGAGAGTTGGGGAATTCGAACTCATAACCTCCCCGTCAGGAACATGCACTAATTACTTTTAGGCTCATGTCGATAAAGCGTTGGTATTTTAAAAGAAAAGAGGCTAAATTAAAGGAAGTCTTAAAGAATAAAGTAATATTTAAACCTAAAAAATATCACACCAAACAAACCATTTAGGAATTGAATTGTATTCAAGAATTATTTGGAGTCCGCGTCCGTACAAATGAGACGAGGTTAAAAGGTCTTGCTGGTCCTCCGTTTATTCTCGCCGGTCACTCTCAGTCTTTTCTTTTCGCTTGTCTATTTGCTTCATTTCCGGCGTCTCACACCGCGATAGCCTGCCGTCTTCCTTCGCCGGCTTCACTTTTTCCGACATTGGATTCCGTTTCCGGCGACAATCGCTCAAGTACTACTGTAACTCTCTCTGTATCCACTCTCTATCGTGCAATCACGGAGTGTCTTTTTTCTCCCAGTGTTTTGGTTTCTTGGTTCCCTTAGCATGGAAGCATCTGTGATTTCTTGGGCATTTCATCGTTTTAATGGATTTCTTTACAACCTTGTATGTTTCGATCAAGTTTTGTTTGAGTGTTTGAAAACCTGAGGCGAAAGAAAGCGAAATCTCATATGTAATGGAAGCCTGTGTGGATTTTATGTTATTCTGAGAATCTATTCCCGTTCCGCGGGCTGCATGGCTTTCGATTCTCGGAATCATCTTTTATTGTCTTTTTTCTTTTTTGCCCTTGCTTCTGGACTCTGTTGACAGATTATATTTTCTTGTTCGCCGTTAACTCAGGAATCCGAAATGCATTTTTCGGCGTCATTTATTATTACTTGAATGTGTTAGCTCTTGATCCTTGACCTCGAACGTGTTTTAGGTTTCTAATATTTATTGTTCATTATTATTTTTCTTTTTGTGCGCCTGGTTTAATATCTGCTTCATCTTGTTAATGGCTGGAAAAGTTATTTTGGGACTTCAGCCAAGGATCGTGTGGTTTCGTATGCGTCTTTTGCTGTCACTGCTTATAGAAAAATTTGTCTGATTGAGTTTCATTTGTACAATATTGTACAGGTTGCATAAAAAATGAGTTCAACCAGAGGGCGTGGGAAGCCTTTAAATCCAGGCACCAATAAGAGCAATGTTTCTGGGATTTCTACCACTACAGTAGATCATTTGAGTCGGGGTGTAGCCGATGTTAGCCTGGATCCTGGACAGGCAGATGGTGATTGGGAAGTTTATGCTAAAAAGTCCAGGAGAGCTGGCCCGAATGCATCTAAACAATGGGGTGCCCCGAATTCTAGTCCCAAATCAACAGAGGTGGCTCAGACGTCTGGCACACGCAATGGTGGTGGTGGACGAGGAAAGGCGTCTGGTAAGAGTTGGCAAGCTCAATCCGCTAGGACGATGGCTGGAAGAGGGATCCAACCCAGGGCTTCAGAGAGTAGTTATAGGACTTCACCGCCTGTTATTCGCCCTCCCCTGGAGAATGGCTGGAATTGGCCATCTAGGGCGGGTGCCAGTCAAAATAAGGTTTTGGAAGATGCCCAACATCAAGATGAACATAACTCAAACTCATATCTGAGTGATGAGAATGACGATAATGACAATATTGACGATAATGATGATGATTCTGATGATCTTGAGGATAGTGATGATGATGTGTTAAGTGACGAGTTTGATTCCGATGCGAGTCAAAAGAGCTTTGAAACTCGAAAGAAGACTAGATGGTTTAAGAAGTTCTTTGAGATTTTGGATAGTTTGACGGTTGAGGAAATTAATGAACCTGCCAGGCAGTGGCATTGTCCAGCATGCCAAGGAGGCCCTGGTGCCATTGACTGGTACCGTGGCCTGCAACCCTTGGTGACACATGCCAAAACAAAAGGATCTAAAAGGGTGAAGCTGCATAGAGAGCTAGCAGAACTTCTGGACGAGGAATTGCAGCGGAAGGGAGCATCTATTGTTCCTGCAGGGGAACAATTTGGTAAATGGAAAGGTTTGAAAGATGAGGAGAAAGACCACGAGATAGTTTGGCCTCCTATGGTTATTGTTATGAATACAAAGCTTGAGCAGGATGATAATGACAAGGTATGTTTTCTTATCAGATGCTTGAAGAAAGGACAGATTAGTGAATTAAGTTTCCAATGCAGTTGTTATCTTATATGCTATTATACTTGTTACCCGAGCTGGTTGTCATTCTTTTCCCACTTTCCCTGTCGTGATGATTGCAGTGGACCGGCATGGGAAACCAGGAACTTCTTGAGTACTTCAGTTCATATCCTGCTACAAAGGCTCGACACTCATATGGTCCCCAGGGGCATCGTGGGATGAGTGTTTTAATCTTTGAGACCTCAGCAAGGGGTTATTTTGAGGCTGATCGTCTGCACAAGCATTTCATTGAGCAAGGAACAGATAGAAATGCTTGGGATCGTAGGAGGGTTTTGTTCTATCCAGGCGGGAAACGCCAACTTTATGGTTTTATGGCGACAAAAGAAGACCTTGACTTTTTTAACCAACATATGCAAGGTTTCATCTCTCATCTTTGTTACTGTCTGTTACTGTCTTTATAGATCATTTTAAGTCTTCGAGTCTTTTTATTTTCATGGAATGTGCTATTGCAATTACGTTATGAAGTTCTATTTCAACTGTGATCTTTAAAATTATTCAATAGGCAAATCTAAGATGAAGTTTGAGATGAAATCATACCAAGAGATGGTGGTAAACCAGATGAAGCAAATGAGCGAGGACAACCAGCAGCTTATCTGGTTGAAGAACAAGGTCGTAAAAGAAAGAAACAAGGCAAAGACCTACCAAGAATCTCTTGATATAGTCAGTGCAAAGCTCCGCAAAACAAAAGAGGAAAATAGGATTGTGAGACAGAGAACCCTCATGCAACATGAAGAAAACAAAGAAGAGGTATGCCTTTTCAACTGGGAGTCTTAGAGATTAAAATAGGTTTCAGTAAGAGGTCTATATGTTCTTGAATCTTGAACATGGTATGTATTATATGCGGTAGTTTTGATCGTCATATATAAACTTGATGTCACTTCTAAATCACTCTCTCTTGACTGCAATCAGTATTCTTATATGTTTCACTGACACATGATCACTGCATACATATTTATTCTTGAAACCCCTGTGAATGTTGTCCCTTATGTGCGTGTTTTCAAGAACTATTGATGATAAGATTCTTGAGTAATCTGCATGTTCTCGTATCAAGAAAAGGTAATATATGTCTGTTCTTTGTGACTAATGAGAGTTTTTTTTGTCCTGCTTATGAAGATGGAATTGCAAGAGCAATTTTTTAAAGAACAAATCAAACTCTTGCACGCCACGAGAGATGAAAAAGAAGATAATTTCGAAAGGCTGCAGCAAGAGAAACGCGAGGAGGTAAAGCAAACAAATGTAAGGCAATCGAATGCTGATGAATACAGAAGCAGGTACGTTCTTGTGTTGTGATATATTGGATTTCGAGAACACTATGCTGCGAGAAACTTCGTAGTTTTACTTGATGCTTTTTAATTTCTGGCTTAGGGCGGAGGACGTTGCTAAGTTCATTAAGTTTCAAGATGAAGAGATGGAAGATTTTGTAGCAGAGAGGGAAGAGCTAATAAAAAACCATGAAGAGAAGATAGCAGAAATGAAACGACGACACTGGGAGGAAGAAGTTGAGCTCGAGAAAGAGTTCAATGCAGAATTAACTCGGCTGATGGAGAAGTATTCGCCTCATGGTTCAAAAGATGCAAAAGAGCAGTCAAGTTGAGGGTTGGGTCGGGTCAAGGCTACGGTGAAAAGTGAAGATACTGGTTTATAGGGTGATAGTACTCTGCAACTATTAACAGCGTCTACTGGGGTGAGTTGTTCCATTCCTCTCTCCTCACTTTTCTTATGCTTATCTCATACAATGCTAGCTCAAAGTATACAAAAACAATTGAACCTTGTTTTATCCTCCCTTCTTTTGTGCTGTTATCGTTGCGGTTTCTGATTATATGATGACTCTACAACTGTGGTATATAACCGTATCGAGCTACTTGCTTTGCCTGACCACGTCGAGCTACTTGCTCGACAGTGGCATACTGTGTTGATCTGCTTGATGTTTGGTTGCTTGTTGGGGAGTCTCAATCCACTCTCTTCGAAGTAGGGTCGAGATACTCTTCCCACTTAAACTTGTCATCTTTAAACTTGTCATCGAGCACTCAAGTTTTGCTATTTATGGATGTGTCATATAGGCTATCTTGATTTATAATTGAGTTGATTATTTTAGGTAACATATCTCAATAGGGTAGGTTTAAAAATGGTTTTCTATTTTTATTTTTCCATTTAAAAACATCTTTTCAGTAGAAAATCTTATTTGGTAGAATAATTTATTTGAAAACAAAATAAAGAGATTAAAATATAAATTTGCTGGTTTGTTTTTCTTTTAATGCTTTCTGAATTAATTGTTGTTAGGTAATAGTTAACTATTTTCAGAAGAAACTTGCTTAAAGATGGGTTGCTTGTTACGATTGAATTTCCATTCTTTTAATTTAAGCCATTATCTTTTTGAACTTGGAATATAACTCCATTTTTATTACTACAATTACTCAAAAAAGAAAAATAAAGAACTTGTAGTTGGTATAATTTATAACAAATGAATAATTCATGTAATTTATTTAATAGATTATCTATTTTGCATTTATTTTTCTTGACTCATAAAGGAGCTCATTTTTTGAAATAAGGCGAGAGTTTTTAAACAACTTTTCAACACCTTTTTTCAACAATTTAAAAAGTTTTGAATAAAGTTTTGAAATTTTATTGTCGTCTGTTTAATTTCTATATTTATGTAAAAAAAAAACATATTTTGCTTACTTCAGTTTCTGTTTTTTTTTTAAATAAAGTGTAAAGTTATAAATAAAATAAATAAATTTGAATTTGCAGTAAGAAATAATTTAGACTATACTTGTTATTTGACTTGTTTTCGTTTTTTAAATTGTGATTTGGGATTAGGTTGATTAATGTTTTAATTATATTCTATTAGTATAGATAAGTCACTGGCTATTAATGAGAGGGATACTGAGATAATAAAAGCATGGTTAAGATCATATCTCTTTATCAATAAATATAATTTTCAACACTTGGATTAATATTGTTTGTATGTATCTCTATCATTCTTTTTCAAATTATTATAACTTGATAACCTTTATTTTTTGACGGTGTCATATATGACAAATAAGTCAAATTAATTGTAAATATACCAACATCATTATAAATTTACAAATATAGCAACAAAAAAGAAAAATTCGCACGACGTATTGAATAATAAAATAAATTCTAAAATAAATCTAGTTACAATCTTAATAAAATAAGCTAAAACTGTTTTTGTTTTTCTTATAGTTGTAAAGGAAGTAAAAGGTTGATTTCATACATTTATTAACTTCTTTATTGTGCATTTAATTTTTTATTCACTCAAAGTTAAATTTTCATCATTTATATTTTGTTTACTAAAAATTTTAATGAATACTTAATATGATCTTTAGTATTGACCGACTTATCAAATAAAAAAAATGTATACTCTCAAATTTTCACTCTCATTAAAGTAAATGATACTTTTTATTATTTTTTTAATTTCCTAGACTCGATGTGGTGTAGCTTACGTTAGTATATCCCAATTCGTTATCTGGGCTAAGCAACATAGTCTTCAGTGTAGGACTCGAACGCAAGACTTTATGGTAGGTGATGCCACAAGGCTCCATATATTTGTCATTGAGCAATACTTCAATTATGCTTGATAACTCCCTTATTCTCAAGGTGAACCCTAGAATAACCCAATAATTAATTGACGAACCAACTTCAAGAACGTTAAACAGATTTTACTTGGAAAAATATGATCAAAGATCAAGAATAAAGGAGAATTTGTTCTTATATTCAAGATTTTGAACTGCCTACAACCTAATTGATTAAACTAGATTGAAAGTTCTAAAATATGCATTCCAACACAAGAATACAAAGAAAGCTTAAAGCTTGAGAGAGATTAAATTCAATCTAAAATTTCATTCAAATGTTGTGTTTGAAAAGCAAACGAGAATACAAAGAAAGCTTAAAGCTTGAGAGAGATTAAATTCAATCTAAAATTTCATTCAAATGTTGTGTGTGAAAAGCAAACGTACATTCATGTTTATAGTAATTGAAAAGACAAATGAAAAAACATAACTTTGCACCTAATTAGTCCAAATTCAGTCACCACCCCTTCAAATCCATTCATGAACCCTTTTAAATGCAAATTCATGGATTTGAAATATACATAATGCACTAAATATGTGAATGAATTTGGATTTTCATATTCATGAAATTTCTTGGAGGACAAGATGATTTTTCAAGCTTGAAGGGATGAGCTAAAGCAAGCTTAGTGGTAATTGGCATATGCCTCCAACTATGAGATTGAGATTTCAAGTCTTTAGATATTGTATAACCAAATATAATAAATTTTAAATTAATTTACTAAAGTAAAGATTTATTTTTCAAATTTTAACATTTTAAATGACTATTTATGATTCTGACTTTTTGATTAATGAGTATTAAATAAAAAATGAGCTAAAAAAGAATCTTTAATTGGTATAGAACAATTTTATTTAAAATTAAAAAAATCTTTAAAGCTAAGTTAAAATATTTTCAATGACTAATTAATAAAATATTTAATTTAAATTCAGAATATATTTCTCTCAAATTTATTCTCATTAAACTTAATATAATAAAGTAGAAGTAAAGAGTAATGCATTATACTTGTTTGGGGAAGAGAATATCCTGGACACGTGGAGGACCCCTATTGGTGCTCCAAGATGACTCATGAGTCATGCCCAGCTCGGACCGCCGAGATCACCACCACTAGCGTTGACAGATGCTAAGTATGAGGGCCGAGGTGAACCTGGCCGAGGTCCGACCTACCGGGAAGCTCGGTAGGGGCCGATGTGAGCTACTGTCAGCGGCGTGATTATCGGGTGTAACCGTCGGTCCCGAGATTACCGGGTGTAACCGACGGTCCCGAGATTACCGGGTGTAACCGTCGCGAGATTAGCGGGACTACCACTCATAAGTAGAGGACCTCACTCCACGATCAGGTA